>PVJH01014894.1:0-55401 GCA_004026705.1 Nesogale talazaci | reverse complement strand
CAGGTTTCTTTCACTATAAGTTGTTTCTTTTCAGTGATATTGTGTCAGTTCCAAGTCACAGCAACCCTTTGGACAATTGCCCAAACACTGCCCAGTCCTGGGCCCGCCTCACCTGTGCTGCTAGGTTTGAACTCATTGTTGCTCTGAGTGAGAGAGCATGTATCTTGAAAGTAACAAATTTTCTAAGAATTAAATAAAAAAATCCCACTGGTGCCCAGTGGATTCTGAATCATGGATACGACAAGTATTTAATAATTCCTTATCCTTGTCATTCATGTTCTTTCTTTTTTTCTGCACTGACTTAGAGTTTAGAAAGGGTTATGAAGGGACGAACATAATAATATTATTGTTAAAACTAATAACTCTTTCCAATTACCTGTAAGAGAGGAAATTGAAAACTAAGCAAATTAAGACACATCCCCAATTAAATCCACACAGCACCAAATAGTGATCACGATTCTGGTCTACCACACAGATTTCATGACATGAGCCTTCCATTGACTTTGATATGTTCTTAATTCTAGAAGAAATGGGTTTAAGCAATCTTGTGGAGAAGTGATGGAGGATTTCTCACAAGTGCACAGAATGAGTTGGAGCTTAACTCATTGGCCCCAGGTTTGCTGTTGTCCTATGATTAGGTAACTGGGTAGCCCATTGAATCATCCTTTGAGAATGTGCTGAGAATCCTGGCATCTTTATAGCTCCCCAGGCTCAAAGCCAGCCATGGACACTTATAAATTAGTCTGTGAATAAGTGTAAGTATTGAATACAATGTTTGAAATGGGGAACTTCACTCCTGTCCTTCTTAAATAACCTTTGGGAAGGGAAATGTCTATAGGAGTGTCTCTCTTTCCATGTACAGAAATTGTTTCTGCATAAAGCAATTTGTGAAGAACCAAACTGATACAATTTTACCTTCACCACCCCCCCCCCCGCCCCCGCTGCACTACCCAGTGTTTCAACCCTTTGTCTCAGCAACTGCTTCTCGGGGGAACCAGGTAGAGTTTGCAAATGCAGAGTCTCCTTTCTCCATAGACTTTCCCACTCTTCATCACCTTCTGCAGGCACATCAATGGGGCCTCCTTCCTGATTTCCGTTGAGATTCATATGATTCATTACATTAAAGCCAACAGTATGAAACATAATACCACACTGAAAGGCATTTATCTGAACACAAGAAAAGAGGTAAGTGCTCAACTCTGTCTAAAATCTTTCTTAACACTTCCTTTCCCGAATGGATAAGATGGCATTTCTATTCAGTGGGAATTTGTTCATGGTTTGTATGGGGTTTCTAGGGAGTGTTTCCATCAGCAAAGGGTGAAGGTCATCCAGGATGCCTAAAACTTCCCTGGCCTCAGAGACACATTGTCAAAATTACTCTTGCTCTTCCAGGGGAACAAACTACATGATGACATTAAAGTCAGCCTGGGAGAAATTTCTATTCTTAGATGGTCTCTTTTATAAAGAGTTTCAAGTTCAGTGGTGACTTTTGGGGACAAGTTGTGAAAGATATCTGTATATTTACTCACTGATCCTAGATTTCCAAGACCTATGACAACCCTTGACCATAATTTGTAATGCCACCTACTATAAATTTGGAGGCAAATGAAGAAAAAACAAAGCAAAAATGAAAAACTCAGTGCTATAATTCAGAGTCACACTACTGACAATAACAGTCTCTATGTATCTGCTCCATGTGTTTTTCTATATCCTATCTCCAGAGTCTTCTTCCTTCCCCACCATCGTCTCCCTTTCACTTCTCTCTTTCTTCACTTACTGCCAGTCTTGGTTCTTTTTCCTCTATTCATCCATATTTTGTATGGAACTTCTGCATTGGCATATTTGTCCCACCACGAAGTGTACTATGTTGATTTTGGAGTGAAGGCATACACTTTAGTGTCAATTGGTATCTTTCTTTGTTGCTGTGGGAGATCTTTTTTGAGAACATAATTTACCTATGTTCACGATAGCATGACTTACATAAACTATGATATAAATGGGTTAAATGCTGAAAAGAAAGACTAACTGGAAGCATCCAATTCCCATGACAGTCTGATTGTACTTGGCAAACCTCTACCAAGGATCAATATTAGCATATAAAGAAACAAGACCAATGGCAGTAGTTACCCACCTGTCCATAAAATGTGTCTTCATCAGGGTAAAGCCGTGTGGTCTCTCCACCGGCTACTCCAGCCTCCCAGCTGCCACCATTCTGTGTTGCCTGTGGTTAATCATCTCTCTAACTAACTCCCAACAACTGGGGAAGATAGCTTCTTATCTTCACGAGGGAAATATCGTGAGCTTTCCCAGGAGGCTCAGGTGAAAGCCATGCCCACACAGAGGCCTCATCGACTACTCAATGGCTATCTCCAGATTAACAGGCTGACTCCACCCCTACATTTCAAGCATAAAATTAACATAAGTACATGACTGCCACAGACCACCCCTTGTTAATTTTATACTTTCACATAACTCTGTAACCATAATTAATCCTCAAATAAACAATAAAATCATTTTTATATCTAACGGTATACAACTAAAATACATAAAGTCAACATGTGTCACCATCATTTGAAAATAGCATTCTATAAGTGAACAAAACAATAGATATCCTGTGTCTTACAAATGTAGTTACAAAATATCTACACCTTGATTCTATAATCCTATTAATGTATATTCTACCACCTCTAAGAGTTTGCAAGCCAAACTACCTCATGCCTTCATTCCCCCATTTTGCGTATCTAATTTCTATATTGCCCACTTACATCAACCCAGTCCTCTGAGGAAACAATCATATCTTTCAACATGAAGAATCTTCATTCAAGTTGAAAACTCATGAAGTGTGCATCCATTAGCAAAGTCACATCAGGACAGGCCATCCATAAAGTCAGCAACGATATGCACCAGGTCACAGACTTAAATCACTTCTCTTCCTCTGGTCGGTTTCTGGTCAACTCAATGTGGGCTTTTCCACTTAGCCTCACCACGGTGGCCATTGGTCGCCTTCCTTTAGACCAAGGACCCAACAAATTCTCAACATGCCTACCTCTCTCATGCTAGGTCATGAACTTCAGACCAGTAAACCTGCTATCGTCTCCTCTTTTTCCTGTGAACCAAGTCTCCGGGTGTCAGTGGCCAAAGTCAACCCAGCTCCTTATTGCCGCATTTCTCCTGCTTTCACCAAAAAGCAGTAAATATGGGTGGTCACCTAACAAGCATTTCAGCCTGCCACAAGTTTCCTTTAACATTCAGACCCAGAGAGGAGTTATCTTCATGGTTCCAGATTCCTTTGCTTTTGAAGACTAGTCTGGATTTTCCAAGGAAATTGACTCTATCCTTCTTTATCGGTCAGTCTGACCTTCTCTCAGACTATAAGTATCCTGAGTACACTAAAAGACTGGGTGGGGTTACTTTCTTCAGAGAAGTCTTTCCAGGTGTGGCCTAACCCCATTTAAACTCAAGGTGGCATTAATCTCTTTAGAGATGTCTTTGACACTAAATCCTAAACCCTCTAGAGGTCAATACTTGGCTTGGGGTAACTGGATTTGCAAACTCTTTCCATACTTTCCAATAAACATTTCTATGTATCATTATATTTACAATAACAAGCATAAGGAAAAAATATAAACAGCATAATCAGAAATCAAACTTAATTCTTCAAAAAGAAGGGCAATCTTATTAAGCTTATCTATTTCCTTATCTAAACTACTGTTTACACAAAAACATTGAATTAGGTCTCAAAAGACATCAAAACCAATCCTTGCTTTCAGTCCAGCATTCTGATCTTCTTAATCATTGTCCCTGAACAGAACTGGCTCTGAGACACTCAAATGGCGGCCCCCACCCCTAAGCTCAAGATATACATTAACAGTATCCATTTCATATAGGAACAACCAAAGATAGCTTCCAAACAAAATAATCAAAACTTTAACTTCCCATATTGTTTCCAGAAATAACTCAGTAAACTCAAAGGACATATCTGACTTCTGCCTGGCCAAATAAGTAACAATACCATGAGGCACAAGTCAAACAAGCTTCTACTTTCCATCTTATGACTTGTTCCTCTAGTACCCCACTCTCGATACCATAATGTGTTAGTCCAGATAGACTAGAGGAACAAATTTCAGAGACACGTATACAGGTATAAGGAAAGGGTTTATATACAAAAGAAATGTGACCCTAAGAAGGCATCCCAATCCAGTCCAGGGCAAAGTCAAAAGTCCAATAATAATCCATATGCCTGAAATCAGTCTATAAAGTCTGCTTCTGACTCAGGAAGTCACAAGTCAGTGGGTGCAGAATTCTGGCACTGGCAGGGGTCTCCCCATGGCTCCTCGCTTCCAGGGCTCAGGTCCATCAACAGCATGCTTACTACTCCACCTTCAGAGGTGTGTCTTCATCAGGGCAAAGCCGTGTGGTCTCTCCACCGGCTCCTCTAGCCTCCCAGCCGCCGCCATTCTGTGTTGCCTGTGGTTAATCATCTCTCTAACTAATTCCCAACAACTGGGGAAGATAGCTTCTCATCTTCACGAGGGAAATATCGTGAGATTTCCCAGGAGGCTCAGGTGAAAGTCATGCCCACACAGAGGCCTCATCAGCTACTCAATGGCTATCTCCAGATTAATAGGCCAGACTCCACCCCTACATTTCAACCATAAAATTAACATAAGTACATGACTGCCACAACCTGCCTACATTGAGCTCATGGAATAAAATGTATATATTAGGAATACCTTTTTCAATTCACTACATAGTCAATAAAAGTACTTAGAAACCTAAGAGCTTAAGAAATTGAATTAGATTGCTATTAGGGTATAAAGGGAGACTTTTTGGGACAAGGACAGAACTCGGACCATATATAATTAATGCTACCATAATATTTCAAAACAGCCTAAGATTAAAATTAAGGATACCAAGGAAATATGAATAGTATGCTCCCTTACTATGATAGTCCACAACAAGTGGTGGTGGGACAGTGGTCAGCTCAAGAGAATTAGAAAATACTGGGTAAACTCAGAGACATTCAGAGAGTTTTGACTACTTATCTCTGGATAGCAAGTTTCCTCTTTTCTTATTTAGCATAGAAGAAAATAGAGCTATCAATTGGCTTTCTGCTTTATTGAGAGGACAGATTTTAATGGTATCCATTCCTGTGTTCACCTGAAGCAATGCCTGGTTCCCCCTTTCTATTCAGGAATTGTATCCACTAACTCCCTATTTGAAACTTAGTGTACAAAATTAAGTAATAATTAATTCTCTTCCCCTTATTTTCATCAGAAGTAATTTGAGATTTATCCTCATTTCTGTTTACTATTACTAGTGATATCACCCAGAGTTTCATTTTTTCCCCTCATCTGGATTGTCAAGTAATAAGATCATTTTGTTTTGTACAGGTCTATTAGAGGACTATTGGAACTAGTGATTTTGACATATTGATATTATTGTATGAGAGTATGTATATTCTTATTTAAAACCTCAATTCTAGAAAACCTACTTGGAAGAAATTTCAGATTCTCACATTGAAATCTGCCATTTTATTTTGGTCTCAGTTTTGTGAAATAAGACGAGTTTCAATAATATTTTTTAGACATTGAATTTACCCTAAACTATGATGAAGGTAAAACGAAGAGTCAAGAGTGGAGAAATATTTTTTTATAAAAGTTTAAATAAAACAAGACACTGAGAGGCCTATATTTTATATTTTTATGATTCCTGCATATATTTTATATAATTTTCTCACTAAATAATCTCCAATTTAATATTTGACATAATATGGTTTTCAGATATCAACACACATATATCTCATTTATTTGAGTCAAACAACAACAAAATAGCATTTCCACTGAGCTGATTCAGACCCGTGTGACCTCAGAGGACAGAGTGGAACTGCTCTCCAGGGTTTTCAAGGCTGTCATTTTTAGAGAAGCAGACTTCCAGATCTTCTTTCTTTCACAAAGCAGTTGATGGCTTTCAACCACCAATCATTAAGTTGGCAGCCTAGTACTTAACCACTGTGAACTCAACGGTTTCTTATATAAACATATTAAAGTGTCTATTAGAACTTAAGTTTTAGAGAAAGAAAACATTTCAAGATTCTAAAGTGGTTTCTTCTAGGTCATGCAGCCACATAAGTGGCTCTCAGCTTTCAATAGTTATTGTTTTTTTTTTTTGGAGGGGAGAGCAGAGTATATCATCAAAATTTTCTTCCTATTCCGTCTACATCTACTTATCCTTTGCTGATGCCACCTTTGCAACAACCATAGCTCCCAGATTGATTGCAGATGCTCTAAAAAGAAAATAATCTGCTTCAATTCATACATGACTCAACTTTTTTCAGCCCATTTTTTGGGGTGCCTGGAAATCTTTGTGCTCAAACTTATGTCCTTTGCTCAAACTTATGTCCTTTGATCACTATATGGCCATTTGTAGGCCTCTGAGATGCACAACCATCATGAACCAACGAATCTGTGGTGTGATGGTGAATTTGGCCTGGGTGGGATCTTGTGTCCACTCATTAGTCAAATGATCTCAATTTTGCCATTACCTTTTTGTGGCCCCAATGTAATTGATCACTATTTCTGTGAATTGCACTCTTTGTTGAAACTTGCCTGCACAGTTTCATAATCCTGATTATCTCTACATTTTCATCTTATACTCCTTGAGCAACAAGAGTGCTGAAGGAAGAAAGAAAACGCTCTCCACCTGCACCTCCCACATTATCATTGTCATCTTATTCTTTGTTCCATGTATCTTCGAATACACTCGCCTTCCAATCACATTTTCTGTGGACAAGATTGTGGCTGTATTTTACACCATTGGCACACCCCTGTTCATCCCTCTTATTTACACTCTGGGGAATGCAGATGTGAAAAACGCCATGAGAAAACTATGCTGCAACCAGTTATGAGTAAAGAACAAAAATCTCTAGGTGATCTGTCTCTTAACAGTTCCAATGAAAATGGACTCACAGAGAAGGGAAACTGCTTCATCCTGGGGGGCGGGGGCCAGTAGAATCCTCTCCAGGAAGTATGCTTGGGTGAATAAAAAGATAAGTGAAGAGAGACCCATCATTTTATTTGGAGCCAATGCCACAGAAAATAACAGAATATCAAGCATAAGAATATTTGTGAGACCACAGCCCATTCCTCCTTGTGCTCTCTGTATTGATCTTCCTGTTCTTTTGCAATTTTTGAATCACATATGTATATACCTAGACCTCACTCTTTCCTAAATAAATTTGGTTTGACCTTCTTTTCTCCATGTTTAATAAATTGTCTCTGATTTTTGACTGGCTTATGTTGTTGACAAGTTGGCTCTGATATTACTTTCTGTGATGTTCTCTGACTCAATGATCAATAAGATAAGATTATGCTAAGGGTGTGATATGAACAAAAATACCAGATATTTAGGCCAAATTTGATGTTGTCAAATCATGTTTAGGATAAGAAAAAGAAAAATGGTGTAAAGCATGCTTTCACTTATCTCATACAGGAAGATCAGCCTGATCTACTATTCAAATAAGGTCAATTCTAAGGCCAAGAAAAACTACCAATATTCAGCTATCGGCTCTTGCTGTGTGTTTTAATGTCTTTTCTTCTTTATGATGTAAATGATTACTCATCCATAAAATTTTGTTCTTGCTACATTTGTGAATTAAATCAAGTAACACCAGCAAAATTATCTGGTTGGTGAAATGGTTACAAATTTTATAAAGTTTTGAGGGTTACATTATAATAATTAGCATAATAATAAATAGCATGGCTAATTAAAATAGCAGTAAGCATATGTTTGAAGAGATATGGAATAAAAAAGAGAACAATAGCTGACATAGAGGGAGGAAAGAAATCCACTTATTATATTAATCCCTTTAGAGAAAAGATAGCCATCAAAAAGAGACTCTCAACTTGGATATGTAGACCAAAGTATATCAAGGAAGCAAAATGCCCCATTAGTTAATGAGATGGTCCCCATGAATGAGTGCTTTTCACTGGTTAGTAGTGCATTTGCCTGCTAAGTTCATTTTTGTGTGGAGAGCAATAGTTCTGTGTAAGACTACAGAGAAACAATACCAAGTCACAGGAATACCAAGGAAATGTCTAATGGCATTGGCCTTCCTATAAGATTTTTCTCTTTGGAGAGTGAGATATTGACCAATAATCAAAACAATTTCTGGGTGTTCTTGAAAGTACCATGGACTTCTAGAGAAACAGCTCTGCCATACAAGAAGTACAACCAGAATACTCCTTAGAGGCTAGGCAGTGAATCTTATTCTTCAATAATTTGGATATGGTATAAGGAGAGATCAGTCTGAAAATGGAACTTGTGTTCAGCAGAGGAGAGGGACCATTAAAAGGACCTCTATCATATCACTAGGAAGGGTTGACATGTAGTGGGCTCAAATTTAATCATTGTGGAGATGCAGCATGACTGGACAGTGCTTTGTTCTGTTCTTTGGAACCGATGCAAGAGCACCCACAGCAACAATGACAACAACTCATGTTGTTAGATTTTTGAAGGTGTTATTTGCATTCCCTAAACTTTTACTTGAAATATTCTGTATTCTTCAATTTATACTACATCAAAACACCAGTTTTGATATCCTCAGGGGACTCAAATCATATTCCTTTTAATTTTTTTGTTTGGAGCTTTGCTATGAAAAAAGAAGCTTGATGGATCAAGAATAAGACTGTAATGTGGAAGGTATACATTTTTGTAACAAAATTTCATAGGACAGCTATTAATATCTTCAAATAAATAGGTGCATTATCATGATATAAAAAAAATCGTCCTTGGTGCAATTTTTCTTGGCCTTTTTTCACCTATGATAATTGTCAAAAAATTGTTTTGAAAAGTCTCAGGATTGCCCTGTGTCCTTTAAAGATTATTCCTTTGGGATGCCCCCTGAATGGTTATCATCACTGTACAAGCAGATCTCTCTCTTTTTTTTTTTTTCAGACCTCTCTTTTTAAATGGCCCAGCGTACCTAGTTCAAAGACGTGGCTTTGATTGGATTTGGTTTTTTAAAAAAACCTTCATGAGACTACTAAGAAATGTGCACTTTTGTGGCAACTGATTGCTGATCCATATTTAAACATACTTTGTTTGGGATAAATCTGTGTTTATATGAACTGAAACCCTAGCAGCAATATTTTGTTTTAGTTAAAATTCTGTGTGTGTGTTTTCCAGGAGAAGGTAAAATTTCATGGAATACTTCCAGCATCTTCAATTAACTTTATCTACTTGTTTCTGAAACCTTCATATATTACATGTATATATATATACAATATATGTGTATGCATGTATGTATAACATATACTTATATAACTGAATGTCATTTTGAGCACTGAGAAGTTTTGCATGAGTTTTCTTGGATGTGACTTTAGAAGTAGACCTTCAAATGTTGATACTTTGGAAAATAAACTTAAAGGAAGTATCTAGTAAGCCATGGCTTTATATACAGTAACTTTTATACATAGTGAGAGAGAAATTTTCTGGCACATATCATACTGCATGCACAAGTCACTTGACTAGCCAGAAGGCTAGCACTGCTATTCATTCGTATAGGTTTACCAGGATAATAAATCAGAAGGAAACCTAGGGGCAATGAGAAAAGTGGGACAGAAGAAATACAAATTGAGAGTATGTAATAATGCTTTCTGCAGTACACAGACATGTAGCAAAGATACAAGATGACAAGTTTGGTAACTTCTTCTGGGCAGGAGGACATTAGTGAACAGGCTATTGTACATATTAATTAAGATTTGATAAGACACCTCTGAACACATATACAATTAGGGTATCAAAGTTCAGAGTAAATGTTCTCTTCCAGAGGTAACAACAACTAGTGCTACTAAGAGGAAATGTCCTGGAATAGATCTTGGTGATGGTTACACAACTTTTTGTTCTTTTCAAAATCATTTTATTTGGAGTTAAGACAGTTATCATATCATCCCATAGTTCAAAATTGTATGAATGTGAGTTAAGTACTGAAATGTATGATGGTGAATTGTGTGTCAGTGACCTAATAAATATAAACAAACTAATTTTAAAAACAACACTTACCATGGAAATCTATGGTTGTGAATTCTATAAATACTGTCTTTATAAGGATGTCTGTCATAATTATCTCTTCACTACAGACTTCCTACAGTGGTCTCAACTTTCCTAATGCCCAGATCCTTTAATAAAGTTCCTCATGTTGTAGTGACCTCCCAACCATTAAATTACTTCTACTGTTATTTCACAACTGTAACTTGGCTACTGCTATGTATTAGGCGACCCCTGTGAAAGGATCATTCAACTCCAAAAGCGGTTGCAACTCACAGGTTGAGAACTACTGCCCTACATGTACACCCGAGTTCTGTATTTAAAAACCTAATTGACATCTTCCTTTAAATGATCTGGGGCTGAGCCCCGGTGGCGTAGTGGTTGAGTGCAGGACTGCGGCCAACTGGTTTGGCGGTTCAAATCCAGCAGCAGCTCTCCAGGAGCAAGGCTGGGTCTCCCACTCCCACGAGAGGGCAGTGATGTCCCCAAAAAATGATCAGCTTATGTTTAATGATTGATTATCCTTGCCTTGCCCAAGCATGTTCTATTTGCAACCTTCCAGTTTCCCAAGTTAAACATTTAAATCAAATACTTCTATAATACAACTGTTCACATTCTATCTTTAAGAAAAACAACACTGGCCATCAAAAGATATATGTGTTGAATTTATTGTGTTTTCTCACCAACTCTCGTAGAATTTTGGTCTGAGTTGCCATCATTTAGGTCATAGAAAGAGAATCCTATAAGCCTTCCCATTTCTACTCTTAGCCTGCAATGCTTTTTTTGCACAAAGCAAGGAAAGACTCTGCTAAAGTATAAGCATAAAAATAAACAGCTCAAGCCCCCCCACCCCCAGCGATGTCCTAGATCACAAGACTGAGAGCTCCCTTCTGAAAGTGCTACCAAGCAGTTCTTCTGTGAAACACAGGGCTGCTGTGAGTTGGCACGAACTACATGGTGACAAGCGACACTGCATTCTGAGTTACCAGATAACTAACCTATGTCCATTGCGCACCGAACAATTTTAGCGTCTGAGAGCGCACAGTGGGCAAGTGTTCGGCTACTAACTGAAGAGTTAATGATTTGAACTCCCCAGACTTCTACTGGAGAGTGTTTGTGGGGCACATGCTTAAAGATTACAGCCTCAGGAAGATGATGAGGCAGTTATTTTAAGACCTGTGAGGTTCCTGTGGGTTGGAGTTCATATCGCAGGAATGGATTGGGACCCTGTTGCTCATATCATGGAGCCAATCACTGCTGTGCTGGGGCTGGAGGCTACACAGATGGCAGGGAGAAAGAAGACCACTCTCAGGATGGGAATGGTAAAGTGTGATACAGTAACAGTTGCAGAGTGCAGAAAACAAATTTTACAATAGGTTAAAAGCGAAAATCAGTAAGAAACCTGTCATGCCCAATTTGACCTTATCTTTACTTTCTTTATAAATGGTAATTTTATTATAACTAGCTTATTTCCACACAGGCCCTAAAGTCGTTTCTGAGACATAGTGACGTCCTATGGTATTTCCGACTCTGGGAATCTTTACATGCACTAGCAGCCTCCGCTTTCTCCTGAGGAATTGGTAGGCATGGGTGGCTAATCATGTAGCCTAAGACCTAACCCACAGAGTCTCTACTGCTTCTTAAGCAAAGAAACCAAAAGACTCTCACTGCCATCATGTCAATTCTGACTCACAGTGACCTGATAAAATAGGGTAGAACCTGCCCTTTGGGTTTCTGAGATTGTAACTCTTTACAGAAGGAGAAAGTCTCACCTTACTCTTGTGGAGTGGCTGGTGGCTTCAAACTGCTGAGCTTGCAGTCCAGGGCTCCATACGTCATAGAAATAAAAGCCCAAACAATTGGGTTCCAATAATCACATGGAATCCGGTGTGATTCATTCGCAACTCCATGGGACTGGGTGAAATTGTTCTTGTGGATTTCTGAGACTGTCAACATTTAGGGGCAGAAAGCCTAACCCTACCTCTAACCCTCATCCTTCTCAGAGTGGCTTTTGAGTTTGAACTGATGACCTTGTTCATAGCTATGTTAATAGTAATCTAAGTTTGCTAAGTTTTACTGTTGCTCTAATAGTTCCATTTATTTCAAAAGAAGATTTATGTTATCAGAAAATCTTTAAGTTTTTCTTGTGCATTTATGTTATTAATTCAAATAAAATAAAATATGATACAGCATTAAAATGCTCTAATAATTTTAAAATTTAGTCTTATATTTGTCTAAAAGTTATAAGCATACCCCAAATCTAAACACAAAACCAGTAAGCTGATTCTGACTGGTAGTAACTCTGTAAGATAATCATTCAGTTCCTCTGTTGAGTTGATGTCATCATAGTGACCCTGAAGCTCAGGAGAGAACTCCTGTGAGTTTCCAAGATTGATACTCTGTGAGAGGAGAAAGTGTGTTGTTCTCTGAACAGCTTGTGGTCTCAAACTGCCAATCTCACAGTTAGCCACCAGATACACACCCACTACAGAGCTGCCATAAGGCTTCTGGAGTGATCAATCTTCCTGGGTATAGACTGTCACCTCTTTACCCCTACGTGGTCCCAACTTCCAATTTCTGATTAGTGCTCAATTCTTAACTTTTATCATTTAGGTTTCCAGGTATAAACATAGGCGCTTTTTATAAAAACTTTTTTTGGGGGGTCATCACTGCCCTCTGGTGGTCGTGGGAGCTAACCAGTGCTGCTCCTGAGAGCCGCCGCTGGATTTGAACCGCCGAGCCCGTGGGTCGCAGTTCCGTACTCAACTACTTATGCCACTGGGAGTCAGCCCCATAAGATGCTTTTGACTTTAATTTTTGCACATGTTTTAGTAAGATTATGTCATAACTGAAGTTTATGATATTTTATCTTTAAAAATGTTATGCATAGTATTCATATTATTTAAAGAGTTATCTAATTCTATAAAAGCATATGTATTAGAATAAAATGTCTAGCTAAATTGTATGTGAACTTTGGAAAATAAAGATGAAACAAGATTTGACTGTAAGGACTATGGTCTAGATAGTGAACAAGAGTCTGAGACTGTTAATCATGACATGTATCAATCTTCTTCCTTTTAATGCTTTAAAAATCATTCTTTCCTAACTAAGAAGGTTTCTTCTGATAATCTGCATAGTTCTAAGGATTCCTTTGCCATAGAAGCTAATGTTTAAACTCATGACTAGGCTAAATGGGGTGCAAAATTATCACTGCCTCTATAAATCCGTGCCTTGTGGAGTTCTTTCTCTTTGTGTGTGAGCAGGATTTGTCATTTTCTTATCAATAACTGAATCCAATAAAATGAGATGCACTTCCATCACTATTTTACATTAAATTGCAATCTCTACCCTCTCCACTGTCTCTCTGTATAGCTGGCTTTGGTGAAATAATGTGTGACTGTGACATATCCGTTTGAAATGCACACACACACACACACACACATACACACACACACACACATACCCTCCTCTGAGGAAAAATCTGGCTGAGGACAACCTTGTCTGGGATTGATTAGCCCCACTCCTTTGCTGTACTCATCTAGTAACTGGGCTAAGTGTCTCACTGCGCAAATCCTTTGGGGATACCTAGGTAGGAGGATGGCCCATGACCTCTGGAGCTGAGACACACTTCTGGGTGTGTGCGTATTTCTATGAAATCAGTATAAATCTCTACCAGGCTCTTTAGGAAGGACTGCTTCTCTGTAGAGCATGTGTTACCCCCAGGACTCATGCAGCGGAAAGCAAAAGTACAACTATCACAGTCATTTGCATGCTGTCCATCACAAAACATGACCAATCTTCAAAGTAATTTCTAATCAAAAGAGAGAAGATTATGAGCTCACTCTTGACTGTCATCTTGTTGGTTACCAGAAAAACAGTAAGTTTTCTAAGTTGACAAAAATTTTGGTTCTCTTGCCTCCCAGTAAAGGGCTGTTTCTCTACAGGTATCCAGCAATGCAATTGGTTAGAGCAATCTCGCTTGTTCTCCTTCTTATAAACCTGAAATTCTGGAAGACATTTTCCACAGCAACAGGGAGTGTCTGTTCTGTCATAGATCCTTAACTTTCTCTGCCTTCCACTTTTCTCAGTGCTGCTCAGTGGCCAACTGCGCTGAAAGGAGCAAAACAAAACACAAAGTGAGAGAAAGGAGTGCAGCAAATGGTTCCTGGGATCAAAATCAATCTGAAAAAGTTTTTTTTGGGGGAGGGGGCAGGGATATATACATTAATATAAATGATGAGTGTTAAGGATTCACTGTCACTTCTACATATGCACAAAATACACCCCGATTTTAGAATTGTAGGAAAGGAAAATAAGGGACGTGGAAAGGGGTAGAAAACTTTTTTAGTTATACCCTATGGTAAACAATTTAGCTCCTAGTATGATTTTTCACTTAATGAATTTCTTGAGTCTCATCCCTATCCCATCCTTCTTTCTCTTTCTCTCAGATACAAGGTTTTACTTTGCGTCTTTCAAACGCTCTCCTTTAATTCCACCCCTGACCTCTCCTCACTAATATTTTCAACTACACTAAGGGGCTTATAAAAATTCTTAGAAAAATTGAATTAACCATTATTGACAGATGCCTGTACACTCTGGAAATCCCCTCATATGCATAGAGTCTGATCTCTTTGTGACCCACCCATGACTGTACTAGTGGCTCGTTTCTTCACCTGTTGATCATTTCTGGGCTTGGTGTTAACCCTGATTCCGTACTCTGTGGGACAGTGTGGGGTGAAGTGTTAGAGAGATGATACCTATGAGCTCAATGAATTTGATTTCTGTCCTGGATAAAAAGCAAAAATAAAAAAGAGAAACGAATCCATTGCTTTTGAGTTGAGGCCTCACAGCAGTCCTTCAGAGTAGAGTAGAACAGTGCCTGAGAGTTTAGGAGACTGTGATTCTTTATGAGAATGGAAAGTCCCAGTTTCACTCTGCTAAATATGTTTTCGCAGCTTAATTCAACATTTATGAGACTCAACAAGATCAAGTAGCCTTAATTACCAAAGAACTTTTTTTTTGAAAAATCAATAAACAGAACATTTTCAAGCAAACATTAGTGAATACAACAAGAATGAGAGGATTCATAAACAAATACATTACTTATTTCCCAACTGAGGGACACTACTAAGAAGGGAGTTATTGAGGGGAAATCCAGGTAACTTTTTTTTAAATAATTTTATTGGGGGCTCTTACAGCTACTACAACATTCAGTACATCATTTGTATCAAGCACAATTGCACACATATTTCCACATACATTTCCCAATATTTTCCACTTGAGTCCTTGATACAAGCTCCTCTTTAAAAAAAAAAACCTCCCCTTTCCCCCCCCCCTTTTTAAAAAAATTAATCATTTTATTGGTGGGCCCCTACAACTCCCATCACAATCCCTAACAACATCAGCTGTATGCAGACCACTTTTATACACCCATTGCCATCATCACTTTCAAAACATTCTCCCTCCCTGCAGACCCCCATTATCAGCTCCCTATATTACTCTTTATTCTCCCCTTCCCCTTAAACTCTTAATAATTTGCAAATTATTATTTTTTTCATCCTGTACACTCTACATTGTGTCCCAACACTCACTTCCCTGTTGTCTGTGTCCCAAAGAGGAGGCTACATGTAGATCCCTGAAGTTGGTTCTCCCTTTCTATTCCTCCATCCCTCCACCCTCCTGGTATTACCACTCCTATTACTAGTCTTGATGGATCATCTATCCTAAGTTCCCCATTTCTTTTTTTTTCTTAATATAGATTTTATTGAGGGCTAATACATTTAATACATCATTTAATACATTTAATACATCATTTGTATTAAGCATATTTGTATACATGTTGCTACATTCATCTACATTATCTACTTGAGCCCCTCCAGGAAACTTTTTGAGGAGACATTTGAAATGGGCACTCGCTGCTGTTGGATGTTTTTAATAAAATATTGAGGAAATGGAATGGCACATGAATTGGCAGAAACCCTCAGTGGAAAAAAGGGAAAAATAAGACTCTCACACAAAATTAGAGAGCTTGAAAGCATGATGAACATTCCAGTCACTGGATTTTAAAACCAGAAAACTATTTCATTACATTTATGACTCATCACATATTCAAATACTCGCTTTGTGTTTGCCTTTATAAGGTATGACAAGACAATGAAAATGTGAAGGGAAGCATTAAGGGAAGAGCAAGTATGATGTTTATGGCCTTCTTTACTGTTCAAGGACATATAGTAGGCATCTTAATATATATCTGTGGCACTCCACTTAGAGAATTCCAGAATTAGACTTTTAATATTGGTCTTTCTTTTGTTATGTGTGAGTTAATCATGTTCATACAAAAGCTGATATAACAATAGCTATTGCTTTTATTTGACCAAATCTTGTGAACTTTTTAATTTAAAATATAATGACTACTAGATACTTGTGAACAGAGGTAGAGAGGAACATACTTCGTTGGTACGACAGTGGATGAAGGTCTTTGGATGGTGCAGCAGAGTGGTTTACTAATGTAAAGTTTCATTATTTAAACTCACTCGGTGGTCCCTTGGAAGAATGACCCGGTGAATTGCCTCGATGTTTTTTAATTCAAAAAAGTCCCACGGAGCAATTCTACTCTGCAATCTACTTTGTGAAGCAGATGATTGAGATCAGTTGCAATTGACTTCATGGCAAGGGGTCAGTATGTTTGGTTTGGTGGTGTGCAGTTAGTGAATCCACTGGCGAATTTTTACTGAATTTCAATGTCATCAGGAAGAGTCCAATAGAAATGTATGAAGGCCACATCAGTTACATTGAGTTCAATATGTATTTATTAAGATCTCACATACATTTTGTATGCTTTAAATCACTTTGAGAGTTTTTTTTTAATTACCCTCCCTCTGAAAACTCTGCCATTGATACATTGCTGATTCTTAGTGAACCTGTAGAATACAGTTGTCGTTTCCCTGTGTGTTTCCAAGGATATAACTGTTCACAGGAGTAGAAAGGTCCTTGAACACCTGGTGGTTTCAAACTGCTGACCTTGAGCCTGGCAGCCCACCTCTGAAGCGGTGTGCCACCAGGTGCTGAATAAATACAGATAGAAGGGTTTCTTGTTTTTAGTTTTGTACCTCCAAATGTTGTACTTTACCAAGAAAAATATTATAATGCTAAAGGCGTTGCATTTGTGGCCATCAGTTTAGATTCTGATTGATCTGGAGGTTTCATATTAATAGATTTTTCTGCAATGTGTCTTGTCATCTCCATTGATGTGCTGATTTCACATGACACAACCACCTACCCTCATTTCTTTGGATTTTAACTATCCCAGATTTTTAAATATAAAGAACTTACTTTGTTGCCACTTTCTCCTCTTCATTAGTCCCTTGCAGTGATGCTTTCTCATACTTGTATTCATGTCTCTGCCTTTTATTAATCAGATATTTTTACAACTGTCAATAGAAGGGTTACAGATTTAATTGTGGTCCCATGAAATCTTTGTCAACTTTGTTGAACTTCAACCTTCTGTATTAATGAACTATTGTCCAACTTTATGATCGGATTTAATTATGCGGTGTTTTGAAATCCACATCTCAAGCTGCTAACAAGGGAGGATTAGAACCGTAAGGCAGGATACAAACTGCACAATTCCTGTTGCATTTCGAGTGGATCTCTTTTTTTTAAGTTATTGATGTTGATGTAAAATCCTAAGGCATCAGCTCTGACTCCTGTCTAGTCCACGCGTGATAGGGTAAAACGTTTCCTGGTCCAGTGTCCGCTCCAGAATTTTTATGCTGGAGTGTCTCGTTGCAGGCATTGTGGCAATGCCTCTTGTTGAGGGTCTTCCTTTTTGTGATGGACCCTTGCTTGCCAAGCATGATACCCCATTCCAGGGACTAGACTCTCCTGACAGCACGTCTACAATATAGTAAGATGAAGTCTCATCATTCTGACTTCTACGGAGCATTCTTACTCTACTCTTTTCCAGTAAAATCTCTTTATTTCATCCATAAAATATTTAATACTATTCACCAAAACTGTAATTCAAGTACATCCATTTTTCTGTGGTCTTGCTTTTTCGTTGTCCAGGTGTAGACCAGAAGTACTTTAATTTTCAAAGTAGCATCTTTCTAACATCTTCTTTGATGATCTTACAGTATTCAATATTTTCCCATTGCCTCCTTCAATATTATATCTCAAGACTTAATTCCACCCCCCCCAGTTCCTTAGACTGGATAAATGCTCAAAATGGACTCGTAAAGTGAGCAGGATTATCTTGCACCAAGAAAAACGAGCAGGCCAGATTCTTTGCATGATACAGGTCTTCTTTCTTGTTGCTGTGATAATTTCTGTTCTTACAGCTGAAAAGCATAAGATGTGCAGATACCAAGGCACTTTTAAAATGTCACACCTATGATGGGTTGGGGTTTGAATCTAGACCCTATTGAACACTGCACTCGATTATAAGGTGTTTTTATATTAAAAGATCATTTAATTGGGGGCTCTTCTATCAATTTTATCAAGCTCTTCTTATAAATTCTATTTTTTAATGTTTGTATCTAACTGATAAAGTATAATTTGAAGTTTGACTCTCTCTTGTTAATGTTATAGCTCAGTTCATACCTATCTTTGCAATTCTCTTTGCCCAATCTATCCTTTAGGAATATGTGGATCCAGAGGTGGAATTTGGGATAAAGAAGGACGTACATGGCTAAAATCAATACTTATTGTTGATGTTAGCTGCTATTGAGTCAGTTCTGACTCACACTCTGTGCCCAGACCTGGATCTGTATTACAATGATGATATTTTAGCCCATTGTTGCAGCCGCTGTGTGAATCCTTCTCAGCACCAGTCTTCCTCATTTTTATTCCCTTCTATTTTCCCAAGCATGGTGCCCATTCCCAGAAACTTACCTGTTCTGATAACAAGTCCAAAGTATGTGAGACAAACTCTCACCCTTCTCATGGCTAAGAAGTATTTTGACCATATTCCTTTCAAGATAGATTCGTTTGCTGTTTGTGCAGTCTGTGGTAACTTTGGTATTCTTTGCTAGCACCATCATTAAAATGAGTATTCTTCATTGGTCTTATTCAATGTCTGATTTTCACATGTATATGAGACATTTGAAAATATCATGACTTGAGTCAGGTTATACATATATAAATAACAATGCATAGGTCAAATTCACAGGCGAGATTAAGCTATCTGTAATTTGAGTAAAGGGATAAAATCAAGAGAGATATTAAGAGTTGCTCTCCTCTTACACTAACCTACCACACTATTGAATATCATTTTTGTTCCTTAAAATATGTTTGTGACTACTAGCATGTAGGCCTATGGTTATATCCTGATTTGGAATTAGATTGCCTGTGATATTTTAAGGAGGCAGAATTCTGATAGGGTGGGTGTTGATTCCCTCTCCTTAGTGATATAAAATAAGTTAAACCAGCAAGTTAAGAGGCAGAGATGGAGGAAGAGAGATGCAAAGCTAGGAAAGTCATCTAGAAATAAGTAGATAATGACCTTCATTAGCATGGGGGAAGCTGTAAAAAGTTTCCATAGAGCTGAAATACTGAAATTGGACTTTTAGCATCCTGTTTGTTAAATAAATACATATCTGTTAAAGTCATCCTCTAGTGGTATTTCTGCAATAGTTAGACAAACATCATTCAGACATTTGTATGTCATGAATATTAGTAAAGCCAGTATTATTACCAATGAAGGCATAGGTGGTGTTATCAAAATAGATTCTTTATAAAGCATATGCCACTTAAGATGATAAACTTCCAGAAATAATAGATGCAAAAGTGAATGAACAGAACTATGATTCTGTTTTTAGAAGATATTATCCAATGATATTAGTGTCTTATTATATTGGAATAGTGCTTTTCAGATTTCAAAACATGTATATGAACTATTAATAATACATGATATGTACATATAATCATTTGTATGTGAATGTAAATGTTAATAATTGATTATAACTCCAAGAAACAGAGTACAGATAATGGTGCTTCATATATCTAGACCAAATTTCAAAGTCCAATGATAGAACAAACTCTGAAATGTCTGGTTTTTGTAGAAATAAAAATTTTGAAGGATATTAATTAATTTTATTCCCCCAATACAAAAGAGTTAGTCCAATTAATCGGTATCTGAATCAATAGCTAAATCCAGGAGAGACTTGAACATTTATAGATTTGTAAAGATTCCTGAGGAATTCTAATACACATCAAAGGCAGTTGGATGTAATAGAACACAGAATGGAATCAACTGATTCATAGCTTGATCCCCTGCTTTTACTAAAACAGCACATTTTTTTCTCCTCTCTGTAGATTAAATTTTTGTCAATGATATCCTACCTACAATTGCTGATATGGTGATGAATAACACTGTGACTGAATTTATTTTGTTTGGGTTGACACAGGATGCTGAAAGACAGAAGGTAATTTTTGGTGTCTTCTTGATTCTTTACCTTTTGACTCTACTAGGGAACATTCTAATTATGGTGACTATTAAAAAAAGTGTTACCCTTGGGAGTCCCATGTACTTCTTCCTCTTCTACCTGTCCTTTGCTGACGCCTGCTTTTCTACAACCACTGCACCAAGATTGATCGTGGATTCGCTCTCTCAGCAGAAGATGATTTCCTATAATGAGTGCATGACTCAGGTCTTTGCAGCCCATTTCTTTGGCTGCATGGAGATTTTTGTGCTCATCCTCATGGCCGTTGATCGCTATGTGGCCATTTGCAAACCGCTCCGATACACCACCATCATGAGCCGCCGCGTCTGTGGCATGCTGGTGATTCTGGCCTGGCTGGGATCTTGCATCCATTCTTTAGTGCAGACTTTCCTGGCTTTGAAATTGCCCTTCTGTGGTCCCAATGTGATTGATCACTACTTCTGTGACTTGCAGCCCTTGTTGAAACTGGCCTGCATGGACACGTATGTGATAAATCTGCTCGTTGTTTCCAATAGTGGGGCCATATGCATGATCTGCTTCGTGCTATTGCTTGTATCCTACGCTGTCATCTTATACTCCCTGAGAAACCACAGTGCAGAAGGGCGGCGGAAAGCTCTTTCCACCTGCACCTCCCATTTTATTGTGGTGGTCATCTTTTTTGGCCCATGTATATTCATATATACCCGTCCACCAATGACATTTCCAGTAGACAAGATGGTGGCTGTGTTTTATACAATTGGGACACCCTTGCTGAACCCCCTGATCTATACTTTGAGGAATGCAGAAGTCAAAAATGCCATGAAAAAATTATGGTGTAGCAAACTATGACTTTATTTGATAAATAAGTGAACTTAATGTATACTTCCCTTATATCTTAATTTTGGCTCTGTGAACAGGAAAAGTTTAATATTTCTATCTGGAAACAAGTAATATAGATGTACATGTATATTGGTATATGCACCCTGAAGATTCAAGAAGATTGTATCAAATGTTGATTACTTCAAGGAACCCAGGTCACAGCAGAGTGGGTTAATTATTGACCTGCAAATCACAAGGTCAACTTTAGGTATTGAAACCTACCAGTTGCTCCATGGGTGAAAGATGAGTTTGCAAGTTCTTATAAAGATTTTAAAGTTTCTAGTCCTCAAAGGAAACATACCACTCTATTCTACAGAGACATTATGAGATAGAATTGACTCGATGACAGTGGATATTGGTATGGCATGATCTTTTAAAGCTTACAGTCCTTTATTTTCTTTGTTTTGAAATCATTTTGGGGGACCCTTAAAGCTCTATGACAATTCATACGTTAAATGTATTGAGCACATATGTACACATGTTGACATTATCATTTTTAGGCATTTTATTTCTGTTTGAGTCCTTATGGCAAAGGAAGGCCTAAAGAGAACTTATAACCCTTTCTAACAAACTATAGTGACCCTCCTTTGATTCTTTGATTACAGTTGATAATCTTTATGAGGTAAATTAACTCCCTTTAGAAGGCCTTCTCCACACACAAAAATGTACTGAATAATGGCAGTGTATGCATGCATTTATTCGCCAAATTATTTTTCTGAATCTTACTTTATTACTATACAAATTTAACTAGCATGAGCTAATTCATTAAAAAAATAAGAACTAGAAACTTAAAATAGCATGGTTGTTTTGCCAATATGAGAATTTGATGAATCATCCTAGAAAATGATAATTTGGAAACCTGTGCCTGAACCTGCCTGAGTGAAAATGTGAACACTGATATGACTAAGTCAGCTCATCTTTCTTTCTGCCTAGGATTTCTTAGCTCAGCTCCTTGTACCCACTACTAAAGAGGAGCTCAGGCCAGCCTTTTAGAATTCACTGAGAACCAAATTCCCGCTCATTGGCTTGGTGCAGACTCAGGAACTCTGGTGGACAAGATATAACTGTCCCCATGAGCTTCTGAGACTATACATTTTGGGGGAGAATAGAAAGCCCCATGTTTCTCATGGGATTTCTAACAACTGACCTAGTGGACTTCAGTCCCCTTCTAACTCCCAAGCCCCCAGAGGTCCTCATCTGTAAGAACAGTACTGTAAAACATGCCCTTATTGTGGCTGAACCCCGGTGGTGTAGTGGTGGTGTGCAGGACTGCGACCCACTGGGCTGGCAATTCAAATCTAGCAACAGCTCTCCTGTATGAATGTGCATATTTTTGTGCAAGTACACAAATACATCTAACTGGAATATTTACTTATGAATCTTGTTGACATCATTAAGAACCAAAATATGAGGATGATGGCCTGCCCAGTCACAGGCTAGGCAGTGACGAACACATGCTATTTCCCAGAAATATAAACACTCAAAACACACACACACACACACACACACACACACAAACTACCCTGAGTACTGGCATACCAGGCAGTATGCCTCTTTACCTAGTTATGCATATTCCTATAATGGTCGTTGTCTTTGCTATGGGAGCAGGTATGGGGTTTGGACTACGCTTTGTAATTTCCTTTCTATTGTGCCTACCCAAACTTAAGAGTTTTGCTACCTCTTCACAAGTAGATAGATTAAATTAAGATTTCTTTTTACCACTGCTGGTGTTTGCTTGTTATTCTTATTTCAGACACACTTGTTTGTATACACATGAAGGTGGCCTGTATAGCAAGAGTTTATACAAATAAACCTTATCCGTGAACAGTAAAAGCTACTGTTTTCCCCTTTGGGTCTAATAATGCAGAGAGAGACAAGGGCAGGGTTTGAAGAAAGCAAGAGAGAGCAGAGAATCAGGAGGAACCCTGTATATAAAATTTCTGTGCAATGCTTTAGTGGAATTTATTATTATAAATATATGCCTATTATTGTTTCAAACATATTTTAAACCCAGTTTATGTATATCTCCATATGTATACATGTACTTACCAGGCTAAAACTCTATGTTAATTTCTCTTTAAACATCTTAAGATACTCTGATCACAGCTGTTTTAACTAATTACAATGTTACTTCAGATTATGTAGTTTTGTCTGCATGTGTTATAAGCAAACACTGAAGTTTTAGTTGCTCCTAGGGTTTTCATAGTTTCTCATTTTGTAAAGTGTTCCAGTGTGTTATATAAAATAATGTGGCAATTAGTATTTGTGAACCCATGTCACTACTTTTTTGGATAAAGAAATAATACTTAAAGAAAAATAAAGATAAACATTCAAAAAGACTAAGTGACTCAGGTTTTTATTCAGTGTAGAAAGATTTTAAAAATGAATTTGTCCCAACTCTACCTTACAAATCCAGATGGACTGGAGAAGGTACACTAGTATAGAGGGGAACTGGAGATATGGCAAAACCAAGACGGACGGATGAGCCCCTTTGGACCAGTGGTGAGATTGGAGCTCCTGGAAAGGTAGCGAGAAGGTGGGGTAGAGAGACGGAACCAACTGCAAGGATATACACATAAAGGAGTGGGTTGGGGGAGAGGTCAGGTAGTGCAAGATATGACAGAACAATAATAATTTATAAAGTATTGAGGATTGATGGGAAAGGGAGAGCAGGGGAAGAGGGGGAGGGATGGAAAAACCGATACCAAGGGTTCAAGGGAAAAGGTGGATGATTGGAGAATGATAACAGCAGAGGACATGTGAAGATGCTTGCCACAATATGTTTATGTAAGTATTGTGAAACATGATGTATGAGCCCCCAATAAAATGATTTTCAATAAAAAAGCTAAAATAGTGCACAAAATTTAAGGACAATAATAAAGGTGTATAATTAATATTAGAAAGTTATTTGGATGTAGTGATTTAAAGATTATGCTAAATGCAAACATCATTTGCTTTTTATACATGTATATTGTAATCACTTTTATAGCAATATATAAAAAATATAAATTTTGTTAGTATTCCCGTCATCTAAGTAACGTAACATTTGGACAGTCTACAACTACATCCATAAGATATTATTCTATGACAGATCTCAGCAATGAAGATTAATAAGGATTCCATGTATCTAAATGTTAACAGAAGCCACTTTCAGTTTCTCTACCTGTGCATTTGAGTGTGAGACTTCTTGAACAACATAAACTCAAGAGCATGGAGGAATATTCACTAGGGTGTCAACAACACCAGTCTGAGTTAGAATTGAAGTGATTTGGGCACTAATAACTTCAACTAACTAGATAGCTATGGGCTTATGGAATCAAAGAAAACAATAGCTAGCCCTAAGGTTTTCTGGAAGGTTGTACAGTTCTCTCCTCCTACACCACTGCACATTGTGTCAGAAGAAAGGATCAGAGAAGGAATAGCAGTCATGATACAGGTTCTAAATATATCCTGGACCCCCAGGCTGGGATAGAAAATTACTTAATACTTGTTCATTAAAATATCTGTTAAAATTGTATTTGATTAAGTCTGAGCAAAGGAAGTAATTTTAAGGAATGTATAATAGAGAATCCAAATAATTGATATATTTCAATATTCAAAATCTTTTAAGTCCTTCTTCCTTAAACCACATTATGGATCCAAATACATGTGAACAAGTCTGCAATTCAAATATACTAAGAATGATTTTGGGACCCTATAGTCATGTGTTTAAAAAAAAAAGATGAAGAAGAAATTATATAAAATGATATATTTCTCTAAAAAAATATTTTCAAACATGCCTAGATTTTTATGCTATGCATCTCATCACAAGAATAGACATTTGACACTCTTTTAAGATATTTTCTCTTCTCTAAGTGACTCTGGCTCATTTGTTTAGCTCATGTACTTTTAAATATGTATGATGTATATAGTATGTATAGTATCTAGTGGACATAGGTATGTGTACATATGTGTATGTAGAGATGTGACTATTGTAGTAAGATGCCCTTGAATTGCTTCTGATTGAGCAACAAAACGAAACACATCCCAGTCTCCTGTGCCCAGGAGAGACCAATCCCAGAAAAAGTCATCATGCTTGATAAGTTATGGGGGCAACAAGAAAGAGGAAGACTCTTGAAACTATGGATGGACACAGTGGCTCCAACAAGAACATTTTTAAGGCTGGCCCAAGGCCAGACAGTGTTTTCTTCTGTTGCGGTGAGTCAGAATGAGCACTATGGAACCTGAAAATGACAATGCTGTGTCTTTAAAAATAGAATTATCTCTCTCCCTTTATTTTTCTTGTGTTTGTGAAGGTGCTCATCATTCTTTATAATCATTTTACACATGCTGCTATATATACTTTATATCTATTCTTTATATACTGCTATATGTGTTCTTTGTATAACATCACAACATTAATAATTACTGGAAGTAGGGAAATAAAAATTGAGGAAAGCACGTACTTTGTCTCAAAGTGAAATAGCTGAGGGGATGGGGTGAGGAAGTTTGAATTGGAATATTCCATGGGCCCAAACGAATTTAAATGGCACAGAGCATGTAAGTAATATAAGCAGTGACTGGACAAAATCATTTCAAGAGATATTATGTAATCAAAGACAAAGGTATTAAATTAATAACTCTGGGATGCTGTGAAGGCATTGGTAAAAGACAAGGGTTCAGAAATTGACCAATAAAGATGATCCAACACATAGATGCATTTGAGTCTATTCCAACAAATTTTGGGGGAAAAATAACTGACAAATCAACTGAAGAGATTTGTATAGGTGCTCAATCCAAACAAAGGTAACCCAAAGTGAAACAGAAATTATCAAACAATATCACTAACATCACATGAAAGTAAGAGTTTGATAAAGATAATTAAAAAATGGTTGTTCCAGTGCAGTGACAGTGACTAAAGGCAGCAAACAGCAGAGCAGGTCACCAACAGTCAGCAAGATGACAGAGTCCAACAGTCCCCAGCTCAAGAGATGTATATCCCAGGAGTGTGGTGAAGTAGGGATTGAAGGAACCTCAACTCACAGCTTCACAGTCCACGATTAGGTGTCCCATGGGTAGTGTAGCTTGGAGGTAGAGGCACAGGACGAACAAAGCAGCTCTCTGGTCTGAAGATCTGGAAGCAAGAGAGAGGGTGGGACTCACTGAGCCCTTCCTATCTCTGCCCTTCAATTCATCCCGTGTGTTCATTGGCCATGCCGTCACAACAGACCCACCAATCTTCTGTGGCCATGTTGGCATAACAAACCTACCCATCACAACCTGGCTTTCCCCAGAAAATTCTGAGAAGTCTCACAGTATTTCCAAATTGGAAGAGAGAGACTAGACTGAGTTCCTGAGAGACGAACTACTGACAAGATGAGATGACAGAATGCTGATCCATCCCGATTCCTGGAGAACAGAAGAGCCGAAGAAGAGGACACATGGGCTTGCTCTGATGGAGCCAAACCTCTGGGGATGGAGAAGTCACATGGAGACTCCTGCCAGTGCTGAGATGCTTGGGAGGCCACAGGGAGACCCTGCAAGTACTGAGATGCTTCTGCTGCCACCGGACACACAAGACTCTGCACCCACGGGCCTGTGATTGTGCTGGTGTCATCACAGATGCTTCATAAGTCAGAAGGAGACTTTATAGCCTGGTATCAGATATATGGGCTAACATTGGACTTGTGACCTTGGGTTGGACTGAGTAGAGATGCTTTCTCAATGTTTCATTCCTCTTGTATATAAACCTTTCCCTTATATTCATATGCATGTTTATGAATTTGTTTCTGTAGTCTACCCAGACTAACACACTAACAGAGATATCAGAACACTGGAATATATTCATGCACAACCTACATGTAGAACAAGGGACAGTGATTCTAACAGAACAAGGGGATTCTCCTTGATTTAATATCCAGGAGGGTGTGCATCAGGATAGTGTACTTTCATTATACTTATTTAATCTGTATGCTGAGCAGATAATGCAAGAAGCAGGGCTACATAAGAAGATCATGGTGTCAGGATTGGAGGAAGAATAATTAACAATCTGCAATACACAGATGACAACGCTCTGCTTGCTTTGTCAAGAGAACTCGGAGGACTTAATGATGAAGCTGAAAGAATATGGCCTTCATTGTAGATTATACATTGTTATAAAGGAAACACAATCCTGGATAACTAAATCAATCACCGTCATTGTAAATGGAGAAAATAGTGACTTCATCAAGTGTTGTTTTGCTTGCCTCCATAATCAAGGCCCATGAAAACAGCAGTCAGGAAAGAAAATGATACATTGCCTTGGTTCAATCTGCTTGAAAGGGACTCTTAAAGTGTTAAAAAGCCAAGTTGTTCCTTTGAATGCAAACAAATCTGAGACTGATCCATGGCATGGTATTTTCAACTGCCTCATATGAAAATAGAAACTGGACAGTGAATAAGGCAGCCTAAAGAATCATTGATACTTTTGGGTGATGGTGTTGGTTAAAAATATTGAGTATACCAAAGGACAAAAAAATATACTGAATGCACCAGAAATCCCAGAACAATAAACAAACTTTCTTGAAGTTAAGGATAGCCAGGATGTTCCTCTGAAGTGAAATGTGCAAGGCTTTATCTCCTATACTTGGGTATGTTGCCTGGAGGGGCCGTTTTCTGAGAAAGGACATCATGCCTAGTAACATGGAGAGTCTGTGAAAACAAAGGTAGATAGTCACAGAGACGAACGGACAGCAAGGTGCGCAAACACAGGTGTGCTTGTCAGGATGGCGCAGGGGTCTTTCTCTGGTGCCAAGGAGTGGGTATTTGATCGAACTGACTTCGTGACCCCTAGTAACAATGACATAAAGCATATAGGTCTGTCGTGACTTACTTTATTTTATTTTTAAGTGTTTATTGCAATTATATTTCAAAATATTACAGTGCAGATTTTTTTGCTAATCGATATAATTAAAATTTGTCAGGTGGGAGTCTCATTTTTACTAAGTAGATGAATGCCAGCAAATAGCGTATTTTTTGGACCATAAGACGCACCCATTTTTTTAGAGCAGGAAAACAAGAAAAAAATTCTGATCCTCAAAGTATCATTAAATAAAATATTTATTAAAATAAAGAAAACTATGGTAATATTTAACAACATGAGCTCAACAGATATAGAGAACTATAATCACTTTCATTAACAAACGAGGAGGGCATGTGCATGCTCATTATGTGACCTGACTGACATTGAGACTTTAAGAGGCTGCACTTGCCCTGAACACACAGAAATTCACACTATGCAAACAGCAGTGGACAGTAATTGGGCACATGGAATCATGAACAAAGGTTCTGGGGTACCACACTTTCAGACTATAAGAAGCGCCCTCGCTCCCCCTCAACGCACAAAAGTGTGTCTTATGGTCTGACAAATAAGGTAGCACACGTTGTAACTTCATTTTCATATTTGACTCCCTTAGTTCTTTTTACCTTTTTATGGTAACAATCTCCAAAATGACAGTCAATGTGTAGAATTGCCCAAAAAATTTATTTTTGAACTGAATGCTATTGCCAGAAAAAGAATTCCAAAAAAATTAGCTATCAACATGTTAACTAACAACATTCAATAAGACTCATGTAACATATGAATGCTGTACTTCACCCTAAAATCTGATTCTAGGGGAAAAATTTGGATATATGTACATTCATGTAAGGCAAAATCAGACTGGATCTGAGCAGTGGAGGATCTTTAAGAAGGTTGGACCTTGCTCCATTTCAAGAGGTCATATTCCTGTGACCCCTTAAAATTAACAAATACACTGACTTTGTTCATTTGTTTTATTTGGCTTCTTCTCTTTGCATTATACTGCATTAGTACCTTGAATACAATATGTCCAAACTCACTTCCACAGAGTCAGTTTTGACCCAAAGCATCCTATAAGATAAAGTAAAATTGTCCCTTTAGGTTTCCAAGGCAATAATCTTTACAGGAGCAGAATACCTAACTTTTCTTCTGAGGAGTGACTAGTGGATTTGAACTTCTGACCTTGTGATTAGTATCCCACACAGTTTCTCACAATGCCATCAGGATGCCTTCATATAAGGTGAAATGGGGGAAAATTAAAAAAAACAAAAAAATGTTTGCAATGAGCTGATACTTACATATGACTGCCATATGTGTGTCAGAGAAGAACTGTGATCCACACAGAGTTTCCAGTGACTGTGACCTTTCAGAAGTTAAATGGCTGACTTCCAAAGTGCTGCTGGGAAGAGGCAAGCTGCCAGTCGCTGAGTTGGAAGGCACGTGCTTAACTGTTTGCCTATTGTCATAAATGATGGCTTTGTATTATTACTAAATGCTATGGACCTATTTTGCTGTTAAAGCTGACATATTTTTACATTATTAGAGGAAACAAGTTAAATAATTTATTTTTACTTTCAATACAAAGTGCTTTGACCACAATTCAGACTAATATTTGCCAAATCTCAGTTTGCATCTTAAAAATGATTATATATTTTTACCAGAAGTTTTACCAGAAACTTCTGGTCACAGGAATTAGTAAAACAAAGTTATGTCAAGGGCTGAGCCCTGCTGGCGTAGAGGTTGTGCGCGGGACTACGGTCCATTGGGATAGATGCTCAAATCCAGCAGCAGCTCCACAAGAGCAAAGGCTGGGCCTCCCACTCCCACCACCAGAGGGAACTGATGACCCCCCCCCCAAAAATAAAAATAAAAAAAATAAAATTACTCAAAAAAAGTTATGCCAGATAGTGGAATATAGATAAATAGATTATTAAATGTTAAAAATAAAATTAAATCTTATTTTATTAGATCCCACATATTACCCATACACAACATTTAGGAATTCACACTAAATTGTTCCAAGTGTATACACAATGTGACTATAATAAAATAAAGATGTCCTAAGGCTTTTACAATGGCTCAAGCAATTGTGTTATGACAACACTTTTAAATAACTATGCATATGAAAGTAATACATCTAGAGTTAATGTAGGTACTTTGAAATAATTTAAGAAAGTATTGTAAAGTTTACATTATAATTGAAAATCAAAGGTTGAACACACATACACATCAATCTATCTCTATGAGTGTTTTAAATCATAGTGATCAATAACTCTAGAATATAGAATTTGTTGTTAAATTTAATTTTGCTTGAATTTCAATGCAACACGCATAGCACATGCTACTGTCAGTTGATTTTGACACAAAATGACCCTATAGAAAGGAGTAGACCTGCCTATATGGGTTTTTGTGACTGTAAATCTTTATGGCAGTAGAAAGCCTCATCTTCCTTCTGAGAATTTGAATAGGTAATAATGAAATTCATGCTGTCTCAGAGAAGGCTTGAACACACACACATACATATGGATAGCAATATATGTATGTTATATATATATATATATATATATATATAAATAAATAATATTATTTTTTAATCTCTATCTACCTTCCTGATGTGCCTTCTGGCTATTCTTCACCTTAATAGTTGCATTCCAACCAGTTTGTTGTGTCCTTCTGTTATATTTCCTAGAAAATGTCATGGGAATTCCTGCCTTAGAGTAACTCGATATAATTTCCCTTCCTACAATCTTTATCCAGCTAACGCTCGCATAGCTATTTTTTTCTGATTACTTTTGCCAGTCATTGAAGTGTTTATCATTATTTTTTGAACCCTGGTGCATAATAGTGTGTGTTGGACTACAAAGTGCCAACTACAAAGTTGGCACTTCAAATTCATCGGTAGCTCCAGGGAGAAAGATGAGGCCAAACAGTTCCTGTAAAAATTTGCAGTCTTGACAATCATATATTGGGTCACTATATTCAGTATGAGTTAGAATCAAGTTGATTATAGCGTTTTATCATAACTATGAGCCTTACCAATTAATCCATTTAATGTCTTTCATAAGTAGGTGTCAGAATATTACAAAATCAACTAGAAATGTAACTTGCACACAGAAACCCTTATCTCTGAAATCAGCATAGCACTCCACTTAAAAAATATTTTCAATGCTTTATTTTGCTAATTTGGTTTTTAACTCCTTTACATTTGGCAAAAAGACAACAGCAACAAAATGAACCTGAATTAGTAAAACTACACAGCAGAAAAGCAGTCCAATAATGCCTTAGATGATAAAAAATTCATTTTATCATAGATAGGGTATCCTAGATAGGAGACTTCCAGGACTTGTTAATTCAAGGACTCGTTAGGGACCCACCCTTCATAATTCTTACTATCTTGATTTGGTCCATGATGTGGCTGCTGTTGAGGTTAAAGATAGCTGCAGCAGCTTCAGGGAGCAGTCACAAACAAAGCTACCTCTAGGAGTCACCATGATTTCTTCTGACACCATATTTTTAAAAAAAATCATTTTATTGGGGCTCTTGGAGTTCTTATCACAATCCGTGCATTCACCCATTGTGTCAATCACTTTGTGCACATGTTGCCATCATCATTTTCAAAGCATTTACTTTCTATGTGAGCCATTGGTTTCAGCTCATTATCCCCCTCCCATGATAACTTATAAATTATTACTTCTATATATTACATAGTCTACTCTTTCTCTTCACCTGCTTTGCTGTAGTCTGCCTTCCTGGGAGGGAGTTGTATGTCGATTCCCTCTTTTCCTCCCTTACCTTTCCTCTACCCTTATGCTTTCTCTACTTTCATTATTGCTCCTGAAGGGTTTATCTCTCCTGGATTCCGTGTGTTATAAGCTTTTATATATACCAGTGCATAATAACTGATCTAGTCAAATTTGTAAGGTCAAATCGGGGTCACAATAGTGGGGGGTGGAGCTTTAAAGAACTAGAGGAAAGTTGCATGTTTGTCAGTGCTGTTCTGCACATTGACTGGCCCTTATCTTCCTTTTGGACCTTCTGTAAGGGGATGTCCAATTGTCTACAGATGGGCTTTGGGTCTTCACTTCTGCCTTCCCATCATTCACATGGATGTGATTTTGTGGTCTGAGTCTTTTGTGCATGATACTTGATCACACAAGCTAGAGCATTCCATTTTCTTTAACTCTGCCATGATGTTTAGTTTTAGGTTTTTCTGTTTGTTTTCAATTTCTAATTAATTGTCTCCCTAATCATCAGGCTCTGACACTCTTGACAAGCAAAGATGTTTGCCTTTTAGACTCATTCAACAGACATTTACTGAAAATAAATAGGCACTAGGAAAAAATATAGCATAAACCCTTCCCTCAGAGACTCAGTCTAGAAGAGAAAGATGAAAGTAACATCAGTCAAATGGTGGTTATATATATAAAAAAAACTGATAACAGTTTTGATCATAGCTCTAATGAAGAACATGCAGAGGATGAAAATAATGGCGAGTGAGTCTTTGAGTAGAGTCACTAAGGAAAGCTTAGAGAAAGCAAACTTCAACAAAGACCCACAGTGTTAGAGAAATAGCCATCTGAATGACAGAAGGTCTTATTTTCAGGCAGAAAGCCAAGCAAATCTCGTCACTGCAGTCAGAGGAACTTAGGTAGTCTTAGGTACAAGTTAAAAAAGGACATGCTATCATGGTTCAGGAGAAGAGATGAAAAACTCAAGGTGTGCAGTGCGAAGTAGAGATAGAAATCAGATCAATCAGATAATTCTAGGAAAAGGCAAACTATTTCTAAGGAGGAGTCAAAAGCAAAAGAATATCGCAATTGCTAAATTGTCCCTTCACTTAATCTTCAATCAAGCTTCTCTTTAAAAGATTCTTCAAGATTGCACTAGGAGACGGGAAATTGTAGTCACACCTCTCTTACAGATGACTTCCCTTTATGAGAAACTTAAGATGTTCTCAGTACGATAACAGATGTTTGCCCCCTGAAGTCTCTCATTGAATCCAAAGTTTCTTCATGGCATTTTTCACTTCTGCATTCCTCAGGGTATAGATCAAGGGATTTAGCATGGGTGTGATAATGGAATCTGACACAGCCATTGCCTTGTCTATTGGATAAGTGGCCACAGGTCTAACATATAAGAAAATGCAAGGCACAAAGAACAAGATAATCACCATGAGATGGGAGCCACAGGTAGAGAGGGCTTTGTGTCGTCCTTCAGAGCTACAAGACTTCAAAGAGCAGAGGATTACCATGTAGGAGACAAGGAGTATAAGGAAGATGGCAACACACATGACTCCACTGTTGAGGATGACCAAGAGGCCCAGGACATGGGTGTCCATGCAGGCCAGTGTCAGCAGTTGAAATAAATCACAGATAAAATGGTCGATGACATTGGGACCACAGAATGGTATTTGATACATAAAGAGGAGCTGTATCATCGCATGTGAAAATCCTCCTACACAGGCTCCTCCTATCAGAAAGCAGCACACACGAGGACTCATGATGATCATGTAGTGCAAGGGCTTACAGATGGCCACATAGCGGTCATAGGCCATCACAATGAGAAGGATGATGGACACCCCACCAAAGAAATGTTCTGCAAAGAGCTGGGTCATGCAGCCTTCCAGGGAGATGGTAGTGCTCTCGTAGAGGGAGTCCACAATCATCTTGGGGGCGATGACAGAAGAATAGGTGACATCCATGAGGGACAAGGAAGTAAGGAAAAAGTACATAGGTGACCTCAGACTCTGACTTGCAGTCATAGTGGCCACAATGAGTACGTTTCCCAGCACCGTGGTGACATATAATATTAGAAACACAGCAGATAATAATTTCCTCAGCTCCACATTTTCTGTGAGGCCCAAAAGAATGAATTCTGTCACATTATTTTTGTTTCCCATTTACCAGATGCTGATGAGAGCTTTGGCTGGTGTTGAAAAATCTGAAAAACAAAAACAAAAACGTGTGATGTATGATTAGTGAATATTTGACTTTGTTTTGCTCAGGACATGTTTGGAGAGAAAGGAGCAGTCATCAGATTAATCAGGGAAGTGTAGGCAAGACAAGGGATTATTAACGGCAATGTAAAACCAAGGGAAGACCTAAAGCAAAATGGCACCATAATTCTAAATTGCAATTACCCTAAATCACAATCAGATGGATATCATTAAACAATACTTCTGCATTCTAGTGCGCAACTGGAAGTTTCATTTACCATGTATCTCTGACAGAATGATTCCCTTTAAGATAAATTCTTAATGTTCTCAGCATTATGACAGTTACTTAAAAACCAAAGTCAGGCCAACTCTGACACACCAGAACCTTACATGTGTTGCAGCAGAACTATGAGCTGTCAGTCTCACATCTTGAAACTTTGGGTTAGAAGGTACCATCAAGAAACTTCACATTTCTCAAAGAGCCCAATGCCTTACTAAGAATGCAACAGTTACCAAATAATTCAAGGCATACTTCTGGACAGAAGGAAACAACTATGAACTGAATGTTGGTTCCAGTCTATTTACTCTCCAGGCTTGAATGCAGACTAGTTGTCAAAGATTTATTACTATTTCTTCATCTGCCAGGCTCAAGGATGGCAGTTATTGGCTATGGTTCATAGCATTTGTCTTTCTCATCTTACTTTAGTCATAATCAGGGACCAAACCATATTTCAGATATCCAGTTTAGTGCTGAACCACAATCATCAACACGTGTGTCTGTGTCCCTTTCTTTTCACAATGGTGTAGTAAGAAATGAGTTTTCATTTTAAGAAGGCTGGTATAGAAAGGGGAAATCTTAGTTATTCTTTTTCTTTTACTTTCTCAGTCTACTTCCCTCTTATTTCCTAGTTATTTAGCACTACAACTGTTTTCAAAACTCAACAGACACTTCAAATAGGAGCAAAATGAAAGACATATAAGATGTGACCCATTTCTTAAGGGGTGGGTATAATAGCTTAAAAAACAATGACTAAGAAATCATTGTGAGCTGAAGAAATAAAAAATAAATTATTTAAGTTTTCAAAGTAGATAGAGGCTATTCTCTGTAGGGGACAAATCATGGGCCAGCAATGGAGTTGAGACCATGTTTAATGTAGATGAGAACACAATGGCCTTAGAGTCTCAGCAACTTCTACTTTGACTTATAGGGAATAGTCTGTCTGTGTAGTTAACTAAATCTCATCTGCAGAGGCTTCAAAAGTTCATGAAAATATGAATTTTAGCACAACAGTCTGTATGACAACAAGGTGTCAAGGGGATCCAGTATCAGGCATAAAAGACCTAAAAATATATATCACTATAAATGAGGGGGAGGTCAGATTGGGGAACCAAAGCCCATCGGTAAGTGAAAAGGAGTTGTAGTGAGGAGATGAGCCAGTCTAGGTGCAGTGTAGTAGCAATGAAATGTTCTCAAATGCTCCCCCCCACCGACTATCATTACTCCAATTCTGCCAGACAGATTTGGCTAGACCAGGGGACACACATTTGAGTCGAAAACATGGAAATTTAGGATAGATAATCCCTTGAGACTAGTGGGGAGTGGTGACACTGGGAGGGATGGTGGAGTAGAAAGGGAGAACAAATTTCTTGGATCTACATGGGACCTCCTCTCTGGAGTGTGGACAATGGGGGGAAGATGAGTGAAGTGACACATTAGACAGTGTAAGATATGAAGGGGTAATAACAATTTATAAGTTATTGGAAGTTCATGAGTGAGGAGAAGGGGGGATGGGAAATATAGGGAGTTGGAATTAAAAAAATAAAGAACTAGAGGAAAGAGGGGAAGAGGAACTTATGCTGGAGGGGTTCAAGTAGATAATGTAGATTAATGTGGCAACATGTGTACAAATATGCTTAATACAAACAATGTATTAAATGTTGTAAGAGCCCCCAATAAAATCTATATTTAAGAAAAAAGAAAATAGAATTTCTTCCATAAACTTTCTGAAGTACTCCCATACCTTTTTTTTTGAAACCTGTTTTGCTATATATCATTTCTCCACTGAACATGTAAGTATGTGGAGGATTCTAGGGCTTTCAGTCAGATTGTTGATTTTATGCAGTCTATTAATTTCTGCCTATGCAACTCTGATATCTAACTATATTTCTCTCTTAATCCAAAAGCCTTTAAAAGCAGTCATCATAGGTCACGTATCTTCCAAGTTTCTTTATCTTTTCAGTAAGATAAGAATAAGTCAATGGGATTAAAGCAAACACCAGTAGAGTTTTGTAGAATGAAAATGGCAGACAATATTTAACTTTTAATATTTTAATTGATAATAATTGACCATTTTTTCACAGAATGCTCCTAGATAAGATCTAGATTATCACCACACCACCAGAATTATCAGTGCTGTCACCACCATGGTTCTCATCACCGTCATTACAGTAATGCCATCATGACTGCCTTACCATACACCAATATTACCAACATTACCACCACCATTTTCAGGACTGCCAGTACTGCTATTTTCATCATTAGCATCACACCCTCATGCTAGGTGTAGATCTACTTAAGATAAAGTTTAGTAGCTATTAGTTTTTACGTATGAGGATCATAAAAATCAGCACATTTCTAAATTAAAACTGTCGATCTAAGTATTACAGTCTAAACATGCACATTTTATGAAAAAGCAACACAACAAACTTCTCTTTCTTTAAGCTGAAATTTAGGAAGAACAATTTCTGGAGGAAGGAGAGAAATGATAGGGAAGCCTAAGAAAAGAGTTAGGGGTGGGTAGTGAAAAGGATACAATACACACTCACCTTGGGGAACTTGAGCTGTAAAATGGAGCAGAGAGACAGAATTATGGGAGCAAAAGAGAGAAGATTTAATTGAAAAGCAAAAAGGCTAGAGAATATTCTCAGTCCTGGGTACACATTACCTCTGCTGGAACTCCAAACATATTATTTTATCTCCTAATTTTGTATTTGTAAGATAGGAACAGCAAAAGTATATCAAATGAAATAACTTGATCTAATATAAATTAAGTCTGAAACAAAGCTGATAAATCATATTCCCTATGCAGAGAACATACATAGCTACAGGTAAAGCATACAGGTTTGGGGTGTGAATTATAGATTTCCTTCATGAGAAAGACTATGTATATATAGCTATGTAATTAATTACTTTAGTTAATAGTTATTGCATTTTAAACTAATATTTATGTCATGCAATCATTCAAACCTGCATGTTAAATATGAAACCAAATAATAAACATGATTCTTAAAGGCTAGTTCTTAGAGTTGGCCAAAAGTAGAAAGATGCATAGTTAAAATGTCTTAGGAAACTTTAAGTGTAATATAAGGTTTTATCTCAGTTAAAATTCACTTACCTGAAACCACTTCTCCAGAGAGTCCAAGAACAAGGTGAAACGGTTCCAGTGTAGTTTATCAGTAGTCGTAGTAAGCTGTCCAGGACATACATGAGGGGGAAAAAATCACTTAATCATTAAGCATTAATCAAATGTGTCAATCTAAGATTACTGATGCTTTTGAGGAGTGATTTAAAGTAGAAGTCTTACAGTAGCTATAAGCCTAAAGAAGATATATGCATTATGCTTTACCAGATGATTTGTTTCTGTTCTCCAATTAAAGATTGTTGAATAGGCTGCCAAAGAGAATGCTTATCATAATCATTCTGGTCTCTCTTTGGATCTCAGATGTTTGTTTCCTGAGATTAATGTAGAAGTAGTTTCAGTGATCCTTCTCAGTAGCCACATCAAGGACCCAATGTTCTCCTCAAGTCTAGAAGAGACTGAACAGTTGTGATATGGCAGGGACTTGCATCACTCCGCTGTAGCCCTCTGAGGCTAGAACCCACTGACAGAGGCTAATCTCTAACTCAGTGAATTCCCATCCTCCCATATTAATCATCTGGTACTCTCGGGGGCACAATGTCAATGAGGTCAGGCCAATATTTACAGCCTAGATAATGCTATTAACCATTTAAGCATTTGTCATATACTGTGGTCTGTAGAACAAGTACAAGAAGGACCACTTTACCTAGTTAGAAAATAGTGACAGTAGAGAATCTAAGTTAGACCTCATGTCTGGATTCAATCTCTCATGCTGGCCATATCTACCCCCTAGAAAGCCACCATTTTTGTCAAGAAATTTTTGCCCAATCAGAACATATTTATTAAAATTGTATATAACTTACTAATAAATGATATGTTCCAGTAATGTTGTGCTAAAGTAACCACTTTAGGAATTATGAATCATCATTTTGGTCCCTTTTCCACCCTATAAATAAGTGGTTTAATTTACTTAAACATTTTAACAAATCTTTAGACCCATTAAGTTTATCAAGACCTCTGATGACACAGTGGTTACACATTGAGCCACTGACTACAAGTGCTGACCCTCTGTACCTGATGAAATCCTCAGGTTAGAAGGTACTCTAAGTGTGACTGATGAAGAGCTGCCTTCTCAAAGTAGAGTCAACTTAAGAATATATGTGAAATAAATATTTTTAGGATGCTAATTTCCTGATGTGGCACAATTGAAAATGAGAAGAAAATGCTGGGGATGTTCATTAATAATTTGAATATGAAATGTATGAACAAAAAATGTAAGTTGTGAATAACAAAACAGAATGCTTGAAAATTAGGATCCTAGGCATTAATGAAGTGAAATGGGCTGGTACTAGCCACTTAGAAACTGATCAGTATTTGGCTATCTATGGTGGAAATTGAAAAAATTAAAGAAGTATAGCCTCAAATTAGTCATGAAAATCATTCCAGATCTTTTCTCTGAAACAAGCACAGGCAGTAATAATATAATATTAAAAAGCTTACAAGGAAGATAAGTTAAGTAGGACTATTATCAAATTTATAAATCAACCACTAACTTCAAAGATGAAGAATTTAAAGATTTTACCAACTTCTTCAGTCTTAAATTGGTGAATCATGCAATCATGATGCATTGTTAGCTATTAGTGATTAGGATGTAAAAATTAAAAACAGAGAAGGATCAATTGTTGCAAATATGACTTAAGAGAAATAACTGGAGATCATATGATAGAATTTTGAAAGTTTAATTACGTATCTATTGTAAACACCTTTTTCAATAATAGAAACTATAATTATATTTGTAGATCTGACGAATGGAACAAAGAGGAATCAAATAGACAACATCTGTTAAATTAGCATGAAGAAGGTCTCTATCAGCAATCAGAAGAATTTCATTAGTCCATTGCATTGTAGGCCATCAATTGTCTGTGCACCAGTTTAAGCTGAATTTGAAAAAAACTAAAATGAGTCACAAGAGCCAAAGTACCCCCTGAGAATATGTCACCTGAACTTAGAAACCAGCTAAAGATTGAATTTGGTGCATTGAAAACTACTCATTTTAGGGCTGAGCCCCAGTGGCCTAGTGGTTGAGTATGGGACTGTGGCCCACGGGTGTGGCAGTTCAAATCCAGTGGCAGCTCTCCTGGAGCAAGGCTGAGTAGCTCCCATGACCACCAGAGGGCAGTGATGACTCCCCAAAACAACAACAACAACAACAACAACAACAAAAAGAAAGCTAAACACTTTAAAAAAGAAGAGTTATGTGTGAAGACATCATGGATGAAGGAAGAAGAATCAGGTGGAGGAGGAGGAAGCCGAAGAGAAAGAGGAGACTTCGGAGGAAGCCAAAGGAGATGCACTAGAGTTGTTCTTGGGGATAGAGCAACCAAAACAAATGGGAAAAATCTGAAGCAAAAGAGCTAGATGGAAGATGTCAATGGTCACAGAGAAGACAAAGTAAAATATTCCAAATAAAGTTGAAAGGCCTTCATTTAGAAAATTATAGAATTTGAAATAATTGCTTATAAATATCAAAGACCGCAGACTTCAGTATGGATTACAAATGAATGGAAAACAAACCTAAATCCTCACAACTAGACTATTATGTAACATCATGATAAATGTATAAAGAAAAATTCAAGTTGTGTAAGATTTCACCAGGCTTAGATCCACAATCAGTGCTCACGGAAGCAACAGTTAGATCAAGGGAAGCATTGGATTTGGCTAAATGTGCTACACAAGACTTATTTTAATTATTGCAAAGCAAGGATGTTGCCTAGGTAACTAAGAGACCATGGAACAAGCCATGGCATTTTCAGTTACCTTGTATGCATGTGAAAGTTGGACACTGTATAAGGAAGACCAAAGAAGGATTGATGCATTGGAATCTTGGTGCTATGAGATTATGTTAAAAGTATCATGGACTGCCATACAGGAAAGCAGACACATCTTGGAAGACATAACCAGAATGTTTAGGCGGAAAGACTTCATCTTATGTACTTTGGACATGTGAGCAGCAGAGAACAGGCTCTAGAGAAAGATGCCATGCTGGCCAAATTGGAGGGGCAGTGAAAAAGAGAGAGTCCATAGATGAGATTAATTGACCTTGACCCAAATGTGGCAACAATGGCCTCAGGCATAATACAAATAGTGAGGATGGTGCAGAAGAAAAAGAACATTAAAACTTAGAAAATTGATAAGCTTTTTGAAGCTGATAGAACTGAAATACTCAATCTTCATGTTGTGGTATTGGAGGATTCTATGAATATATATATATATATATACACATATATAATCTCAGACAGACACAAGATGCATAAAAGATGGAAGGAAAATATTTAGTCTCAGCACCAAAAAGAATTTACCATTATTCATATATTTCAAGAGGTAGGATATGATCAAGAACCCATAGTATTGAAGAAGAAAGTCCAAGTTGCAATTGAGACATTGACAAACAGGATTTGATAATATACCAATTGTGAGGACTTAAAAATGCAGATTAAATGCTAGAAGCACTCATCTGTCTATCTTAAAAAATTGGAAAAAATGTACCTGGTCAACTGTTTGTAAAGGAGATGCTACAATGTGGAAATCATCACATGATAGCATTAGTATCACATACAGGTGAAATTACACTAAAGAAATTTAAAAGTGATTGTAAGAGTATGTTGACATAGAACTACCAGAAATCCAAGCCAGAATCAGAAGAAGATTGGAATGATGATATCATCATGGAAGTTAGTTGGATTGGGGCTGAAAGAGGACAACACTAGAAATAGGTTTAGCTATGTTTTATTGATTATGCAGAGGCATTTAATTCTTTAAACCATAACAACTTATGGATAATATTGCAATGACAAAAATTTCCATTTGAACCCATTCAGGAAGTTATTTAGAAGTCAAACTTGATATATGCTTTGAAATGGTCACAAAATCAAAGCCCTATGATTATTAAATAGAACAATTATACTCTGTGCTCATGAGTCATCATGACTTGAAATTGACTTTAGAACAACTAAAAAAATACAGCAAAGATACAATATGTAAAGCATGAAAGAGGATATTTAAAAACTAAGTGGTAGCTGTTTTGACATATTTCATTATGAGGTCATTTTAATATTAACCAAGGGTATAACATTTAGGAAAATTTGCTTTGAAAGCTATATTTATTTTTCAAGGAAGTTTTTCTCACCCTGGAAAGAGGATATACTTAGTCAACTCTCTGGTGTTACTTGAGTATTCTGAAAGTCTATATTGATCTCCAAACAATATCATTACAAATCCCAATGCTTGATATTTATTATTTTGAATCAATTGTTGCTTTTCTCCTAAACTTCTTTTTCTAAATATAGGCAATATCTTATTAAAATACAGACAAAAAGTATTGCTATGTCTAAAATTCTAGTTAATACATGCATAAATTTATGCCAAATAAACCACGTTTGAGTAAGTCTTTGTGATCAGTGGATAGCACTCAGGAATGTGCTTCCACTAGTCTCATTACAGAAAAGTCTAACCTAGACAATCTTTTCGAAAGGGATCTGCTCGGCTAATTAAATTCAAGGGAGAGAGGTAAGGTTAAATGATTAGGTTTGTGGTTTTGTAGCTGCCAAATGGAGTAATATTGATAGATTTTCTAGCAGAACACAGGGATAATCACCAGTTTAATGTCAAGAAATTTCAGGAAAGGGAAAACTTCTCTGTAAGGAAAAAATGTCCAGGAGCATTGTGAAAAGTAATTATCTTTTCCATCACAATATATCTTCTCATTTTCGAAGTTAACAAGGGTTGTTCTACTAGAAGTTCATTGGAAACATAACTCCATGCACCTTATAGCTCTAATTTTCCCTTCAAACTTCTTGCTTTCAAAATTCAAAGAATGTTGAATTTCATAATTCAAAGAACAACTACATTTTGTGTCTCTTAAGATCAGATATGCAATTTTTATGGTGTAAAATGCAAGAGACCTTCAGGCAAGAATTAAAGAGATGTAAACACTGAATACAGAGATGTTTAGACACAGATGGAGAATGTGTGGACAAACAACTTCACAATTTGAGGTTTTCTTTATTTCAATATCAGTGCTTTTAACTTAAACTCATATGTTTATTTTTGTTATACTTTGTTGAGGCAATAAAATCATTTAGTCGCTTTTATTCTTTGTCAAGAGGAATTAAGTGAGGATGGACTTCCAGCAAAGTAGGCTTTAGGAAGAAACTTGCTCAGATATGATAGAAGAGGAATTAAAGGCAATATTTATAGTATAGCATCTTTCTAATTTAGAATTATACAAAGGATTTAAAAAATTTTGTGAAAGAATCCAGACACTATCCCAAAGCCTTGGAATTCCAGTTAACTTTAAACTGCCTCCTTTTTGCTCACAGGTGAAAAGGAGCTTAGTTGCTTTGGTGGAGCAAACATTTGTAGAGACAACTATGTTCCAAGCATGTGAGTCAAATATCAGACTAGTGACTTCTTCATATAGCTGTAGAAGCTGATGAACCCAAGATTGGCAGGCCAGATGACCGACTTCTAGCAACAGATACAACCGAATCCAAGGTTGGCTGGTGAGATGACAGGATGGTGATCTATGATAGGTAAGGTGTTGGGCAAGCTTGCTTGGAACAAGGGTCTAGTGTTTTGATGGTTGAAACATAATAATCCCATACTAAGGAGAGCTAACATTAGCATTCTTGTAGGCTGTTGTCTCATGTACAATTAACTGGAGTTCAGGGGATGAGCTAAATGTAGTATCTAGATCCATGAAAAAACAGTCATGTGTTAGCATATTTTATATTGGAAGCAGGTTACACCTCCAATTAAATGTCCTTTCACTGGATTAGCTGATCATAGCAGATTTCATTGTGAAAGTAATCACATTATATTAACTCTCATTAGTAGGGAATTGCCAAAACTTAGAATCTTGATTCAACCAAACCTTCACAATACTTTAACCATTATCACAGGATTCAACAACAAATGGTTGGCTTTTGATTTTGAAGATGGGTTGATAATAATAGTGCTATAAGAACTATGAATTAATGTTTGGAAAATATCTTTCAAAATGATTGATGCATAGTTAACATACAATAAAGTTTAGTTCATCCTGGCATTGAAATGATACCAAAATAGCATTTCTTAATTAAGCAAAATGTTTAAGCTTTCTTCAGATGTAGCAAGGGCTTATATCACTTAACATAAATATTACTGGGATAATTAGTTTTAATGTGTGTATGTACTTTTTTGTTTTTGTAATAAATGCTTTTTAAATTTTAAGAAATTACTTTGTGGCAAGTGTTAACTTGGAATGATTTGGCAGCATAACTAGAAAGACAGACCTAATTCCTAAAAAACATTCCCAAGTAATCAACTTTCTCTTTTTGAGGTTGTCATATTGACATACATTTTATCCTAGAATCTGGCCCGTTTATAATTCTTTTGTCTCGTTCATAATTGTGCAGTACTTCCCTACTGACCTTTGGGAGCCCAGGTGGTGTTGAGTTTATGAGTTAGTTGGTCAGCAGGTTGAAACAGTATCAGCCACAGGACGAAGACTGGCCTTCCTACACCCATAAACAGCTACAGTCCCAGAAACCCAGTGACGCCTCTGAGTCAACAGCTTGTTTTTCGGTTTTACTGAGCTCTCAGTAACTTATATGCAGACTCACATTTATTAGCACTATTATTGTTCTTTAGCTGGTCCTCTAATTTTCTTATGCTCTGAATGAAGTATAGCACAACTGTATAGCTTGTCATTTGCTGTATTTCAGGTTCCTGTGCAGGATATAATATCGAAAGATGAAAAAAATCTATTGATCTTTTCATCATATTTCTGATGCACCTTTGAATGATCAGTAAAATGGAAACTTTTATCATATTATTTGTTCGATGGGTTAGTATAATATCTGTATACTATTATTCAATAGGTGGAGATTTAGAATGGAAGTGGATGTACCTGAGGGTAGAGTCAGAGAGAAAGATCGGATTGTAGATATAAAAGTGTGACACTCAGCATTTGGATAACTTTAAAAGCTATGGTATGGGGTGTATTTAATGGAACAGTGGGTACATTGTATATGTATTGAAAGAGGATAAAAATTATTGATTGAACCCTCTTATACTTTAGAACCTAGGAGGGTTTAGTGAAACACACACACACACATACACACAAAGGAATAATGAGAAGGAGTGACATGAAAAAGAAGAAAACTCAAGAAGCTATGTACATTGGAAACTGAGTATATAAAGTATAGCAAAGGAGTAAGTCATTTACTACTTGCAATAATTCTGGACGTTCAAATGAATGTATGCAAGGCTTGATTGTGAAGTGAACATGGGATTTAACAGTCTGGAAGTCTTTGGCACTATTGGCAAGAAAATGCTGTTTGGTGGAAGGGTGGGCAGATTAAGCTAAAGGTGGTTTTGAAATCATTTGACCAATGTCTCCCTTTCTGTGACTTCCTCTCATTTGATACTATTTGATGCACCATTCTATAAATCTTTCATCTTGTGCAACATTTATCTGCTAAAAGGAAAAGCCCCAGGGCCCTTCCAGCTTGAACTTGGAGAGAGAGCATACGCACCAAGCACATCAGTATCCTTCAACTAATCTAGGGCTCAAAAGTCACCAAAAAGAACAGCAGCATCTGACCCAGAGGCCCCAGATTTGGACAGATTTGCATTCAGTCATGAGACTCCAGGTTTCTCCTTGTCTGCAAAGATGATAAAATTCATTTCTGTTTTAAAATAATTTTTTCAGGGAGTGTCCATTTACTTTAATTGGTTAATAAAGTAGAACATGAGTTTAAGATAAAGTAGCAATATGAGTTTAAGATTGAGGGGAACAGAATTAGAGACAACAAGGAAATTATTTCCATGCATTTTATGAAGAAAAGGAACTCCTTGGAAAAGGATCTGGCAGGGAATCAAGGGTAGGAGCATGAACACTCCGATGGGGAAGGTAATGCTAGACTGGCTTTATGGTGATGTGTATGGGAGCGCAGAGAAGAAGAGTTGCAGGGAGGAGGCAGGGAGCATTTTCAGAGGAGGGCTCTTGAGTAGACAGAATATAATGTGAAGCACAAGTGGAGATTTTGACTCAGAGTGGTAAGAGTCACTTACAAAAGGTCAGAATTACAGGATAAAGCTAAGGGGAGAAAGCACGCACATACTCGCAGGTGCTCGACGTGGGGCAGATAGAAAGACTCATGCTTGTAGAAACTCCGTTGTTTCAAAGTTACTGTTGGTTTCTTTCGGGGGAAGTAGAACGTACAGTCGCTGGTTGAGTCTGAAGGACAATAAGGAAGTATTGGGGTGTGGCAGTTACATAATCTCCTTTCAACTTGAGAAGGGATGGATGGAGTCTAGCCTGTCTCTCAGGTCACGGCTTGATGACCTCATTTGGAGGTGCAACAGCAATAAATAGCTCACTGGAGGCCAGAAGCACTCCCTGATTCATCTCCTTGTTGGCAATCTACATCGAGCTAGATTCTTGGAGCCAGAGCCTGGGGCTTGAGTCTCCACATGGACACCCACGTCAGCACTGAGATGCTTCCACCACCACTGAATCTACAAGACTTTCCACCCATTGACCTGTGATAGCACTTCATTCGGCATTACTGCATGGCTTTGTGAATTTGCAGAGGAGTTTATAGACTGGCATCAGACATATGGGCAATATTGGATTTATGGACTTGATATGAACTGGGCTAAGATGTTCTCTGGATATGCACTTACTCTTTGATATGTCATTCTCTATTACACGTGTATGCATATGTTTCTATAGTCAACCTGGACTAACACATAGGGTTTTGAAGAAAGGGAAAAATAGGTGAAATAATCTTCTTAGAGAAAAAGAAACATAAATTAAATGAGATTATGTAGTATAAGATTTAATAATATTGAAAGACCATTAGACATTCACAGTTAAGAATTTAAAGTGACACTTGTTTAAAAATGCACACAACCCAGTAACATTTTCTGAAGAAAAAGGTAAATCTGCAATATCCTCTAGGTCTAGATTAAATCTTCTATCAGCAATCATTGAACCCACTGTTTGAATTGATCACCAATTTATGGGAAGACAGCATAACATAAAATTTTATCAGCAGCTTGCAGGGCTAGCTGTAGAAAAGACCATCAACTGTGCAGTGGTTTGCCACTGGCCCTGCTTAGGAAATTGCCCCAATAATTGATCTATTTTTGAAGGCTTTCCCATTGTTGCTATTGCTTGCTGCCACCAAGTTCATCCCTGATCTTCATGGGTTGGATGGCTAACTGCAAGGTAGGCAATTTGAACACAGTAATCACTCTGAGGAAAGACATAAGACTTCTTGCTCCCATCAAGATTTACGCTATCAAAAACCTTATGTAGGGTCACTGTGAGTCAGAATTGATGATAGCAATGGGTTTGGGTTGTGTACGACATGCTGTTCCTTCCTGTCCTTTCTGCACAGCGAGTTGTAGACTGGACAGATGTGATCCATAAGATTTTCATCAGCAGGTTTTTCAGAAGTGGCAAAGCAGTTATGCCTTGGACGGATAATTGCAAGTTTAGCCGTTCAAAATAACCACTTGCCTCACAGAAGCTAGATGAGGCTTTCTATTTGAGTAAATAGTTACAGGTAAAAAAAACCACAGGGCCAGGTTTACCCTGCACTACAGGGCCGCTATGAGTCACAATAGATTCCACTGCAGTGAGTTTGATCTGAATTGGACGATTGCCTGGCCTTCCTTCAGCAGGTTTATTATAGCATCACCTTTATTTATTTATTTATTTTTTTTTTTGGGCATCACTGCTCTCCGGTGGTGGGAGTAGGAGGCCCAGCCCCACTGCTGGAATTGAACCTCCGTCCCAGTGGGCCGCAGTCCTGTGCACAACCACTACGCCACCAGGGCTCAGCCCAGCATCACCTTTTTTTAAAGCCATTTTATTGGAGTCTCGAACAGTTCATATCACAATCCATACATCCATCCATTGTGTCAAGCACATTTATACATATGTTGCCATCATTTCCAAAACACTTTCTTTATACTTGAGCCTTTGATATCAACTCATTTTCTCCCTCCTCCACCCTTCCTACCTCAGGAACCTTTAATAATTTATAAATTATCATTATTTTCATGTGAAAAACTGACCACTGTCTCCTATCACTCACGCTTTTTTGTTGCTCATCCCCTTGGGAGGGGGTTATATGTAGATCATACTGATTGTTTCCCCCTTTCTCGTTTCCACCTTACCCTTACCCTCCTGGTATCACTACTTGCATTATTGTTCCTGATTCCCTGTGTTGCTAGCTCTTATCTGTACTGGCGTACATTCTTTGGTCTAGCCAGTTTTCTAAGGTAGAATTGGGGTCAAAATAGTGGGGGGTGGGAAGCATTAAAGAACTAGAGGAAAGTTGTATGTTTCACCAGTGTTACACTGCACCCTACATGGCTCCTCTCTTCTTTGTGATGCTTCTGTAAGAGGATGTCCAATTGTCTACAGATGGCCTTTAGGTCTTCATCCTGCACTCTCCCTCATTCACATTGATATGATTTTTTTGTTGTGGGTCTTTGATGTCTGATACCTAATTCCATAGACACCTCATGATCACACAGGCTGGCTTGCTTCTTCCGTGTGGGTCTTGTTGCTTTTCAGCTAGATGGCCACTTATTTAAGTTTTTAAGACTCTGGGCACTATATCTTTCGATAGCCAGGCACCATCAGCTTTCTTCTCCATATCTGCTTATATGCTCATTTTGTCTTCAGCGATTGTGTTGGGAAGGTGAGCATCACAGAATGCTGGACTGTTAGATCAAAGTTCTCTTGTGTTGAGGGAGGACTTGAGCAGAGGCCCAATGTCTATCTGCTACCAAACTGTTTAGCATATAAATATATGTACATAGTTCTATTTCCATATCATTATGTATAAATATGTTTATGTATACATTCCTGTATTTAGACCTCTATAAATGTCCTTTGCCTCCTAGTTATCTCCTCTATTTCCTTTTGCTTTCCTCTTGTCTCACTGTCATGTTAGGCCTTTATTTGGGTTTCAGTAATTCCTCTCAGCTACATTTCCCTTGACCAAGTCCTACCAGGCATGCTATAGCCTCCTCTCCATCGATTTTAGATTGACTTGTTGTTCCCTTGTCCTTGTGTTTATTGACATCTCCCTTCCTTCCCTCCACACCCCCAACTCCTGTTTCTCCCTGAAACTGTATCTCCCAGTTTTATCCTCCAGATTGTTTGTTCCAACTATCTTATCTAGATAGACATGCAGATAAGACTTTGATAGGCACAACAACAATAAAAGGCAAAAGGAAGCATAAGAAATCAACAACAAAAACAAGAGAGAGAGAGAGAGAGAGAGAGAGAGAGAGAGAGACCAATAAAAAGTTCCAGATCTGTTCACCTTTAGGAGTGTTGCATCCTGGCCCCAGAGTCTAGTTTTGATATTCCCTGGAGACTTCATTGATTTGCTCCTCTTGTTGCTCTGTTATATGCCCTTAGTGTTCCACCTCGGTGTGGTGGGGTCAGATTAGACACAATCTCTCCACTATGTCTTCAGCATGGCTCCCAGTAGCATTATGAGCAAGTGAGGTACGGCATGTCTCATGGTGGGTCCCGCTATATGGTCCTCTCCTTGGATTGTTTGCTCTATGCAGGAATACCATCTTCTGGTCTTGGTGGACCAGGATGTGTTCCACTTTCTCTCCTTTCCACTTAGTTTGTTCCTGTGTACTCTGTAGACTTGACCTGTAGTTTCAGTGCTATCCTACGAAGATCATTCTCCTGGAAGGAGGGAGGGAGGGTGTCCACATAGTTGAGATTGGGGCTGGTCCTGCAGACCTCTATATTGGTTCCCTGCTTCATGACGGTATATTGCATTCATGCATTGGAGCACTTGGTTGATGAAATGTTGGGTTATTTCCAAATACTTGGAATTGTGAACTGTGCCATGATGAACATTGGAGGACAGATATCAGGTCATGATTTGTTTCTTTCCTCTTCTGGGTATATGCCCAGTAGGGCAATTGCTGGGTCACATGGTAGCTCAATTTCCACCTGTGTTAGATATTGTCAAATTAATTTCCATAATGGCTATACATATTTACAGGTCCATCAGCAGTGGATAGGAGTTCCTATCTCACCACATCTTATTAATTTCTGATTCTTTGGATTGTGCTATCTTTGAGATTGTTAGGTGGTATCTCAAAAATAATTTCATTTACATTTCTCTCATGACTAATGATATGGAACATTTTCTCATATGTCTCTTGCCTATTCAGATTTCTATCCTTGTGAGATTTCTGTTCAGGTCCTTTGTCTACCACCTAAGTGAGAAATTAGTCTTTTTTTCCTTATTGTAAGCTAGAAGATTACTGTAGATTTTAATAATAAGGTTTTTGTTTGATGTGTCATTGCTAAAGATGATTTATGGGCCTTCTTGGTGAATTGTTTTGATATACACAAGTGTTTCACCTTCAGCATATCCCACTTGTCAATTTTTGCCTCTTCTGTGTTTGTGCCCTTCCCTATTTATACTATCCTGTGTATTCCCTGTGCCATAGTTCTAAGGTTTGTCCCAATTAATTTATTGATGGACAAATAGTTTGGGGGTTTAACTCAAGGTCTGTGATCACCCTTTAGTTTATTCTTGTGCATGGAGTGAGGTAAGAACCTTGGTTGATATTTTGGTAGGTAGATATCCATTTATGGTAGACAAGGTTCTCTAGAGAAACAAAACCAGGACATTCATGATTTTCTAAATATTTATATAGATAGGTATATACAAAATAAGAAATAAACAGCTGGCCAGTGTATAGAGCAATGCAAATGATTCAGTTCAACGCACTTCCATGAGATAGCTAATACACTGGCAGTCCTTCCAATCTTGAGGACTGTGGGGGGAAATCAAGGCAGCAGACAGTTGAGTCTTCTGTAGAGCCATTAAATCAATTGGCCACAGACAGCAAACAGCAGGAAGGTCACCAAGAGTCAGTCAGATGACAGGGACCAACAGTCCCCAGCTCAAACAAAGTATACTTTAGTAGGATATTGTAGGAGATCTTGAAGGAAGCTCAAACTACAGTCACACAATCCATGGGTTGGGTGTCCCACATGTAGTGTAGCTTGCAAGTTGAGGCAGAGAACCAGCAAAGGAAGCTTCACACTGATACGGTAATCAAAGAGCAAGGTACAAGAAAGAAGAAGCTTACCGAGCCATTTATCTTTCCCCATCAATGAATCCCGCATGTGTTCATTGGTCAGTTTGGCGCAATAAACCTTCCTATCACACCATATTTTACAGCATGACTGTTGAAGAGGGCATCAACTTCCCATTTAATATTTTTGAGCCCTTATCAAAGATCAGTTGTCTTTATGCTGATGATTTTATTTCTGAATTTTTAGTTATTTTCCATTTGTCTGAGTATCTGTCATTGTTCCAATACCACATGGTTTTGACCACTGTGGCCCTAAAGTCAGCCCTCCCACTTTGTCCTTCTTGCAGAGTTCTATGCTAATTCTGGTCTTCTCCATATGAACAAGGTAATCATTTTTTTCCTAATTCTTTTTTTGTTTGTTTTATTGGGGGCATCACTGCTCTCTGGTGGTGGGAGTAGGAGACCCAGCCCCACTGCTGGAATTGAACCTCCATCCCAGTGGACAGCAGTCCCACGCACAACCACTACACCACCGAGGCTCAGCCCCTTTTTCCTAATTCTTTAAAGAAAGATGATGGTATTCATATCAGGAAAGCATTAAACTTATATAGTGTCATGGGCAAGACTGATATCTTTACTATATTGAGTCTTCTTATTCATGAACATGGGATATTCTTCCACACCTTATGCCTCATTGTTTTTAATATAGTCTAACTTTTCTGATTATTTGCTTGAGAGAATATAAACTTAATGTATACTTGGTTTTAAACCATATGATATTACTTTTCTATTGGTGTGAATTTTCTTGCATGGGTAATACCTGGATTCTTGGTTTTACAGGAGAAAGAATTCATTGTATGGTTTGTAATCCAAGTGAAATGGTAATCCAAGTGAGTTTTTTTTTTTTAATGGCGGAGGCAGAAGCTTCAGGTTTTACACTCTCAAAAGAGTTTGCACTATTTCAGAGAATGGTGCAAAACCATGTTCATAAACCATGCTGGGGCCCCCAACTGCACATGGGAAAACTCATGAGATTGTGTGCCCACAAGTGGTAAATTGAGCACTGGAGCCAGGTAAAAAGACAGGAGAAAATAATCACTGATCTTCCACTGGCCAGAAGTGGGGGTTAAAGAGTCTGGTAGGAGCAGGGTAAAGGAGTCATCTTTCCACCACCTGGGTATTTTAAACTCTGGCTAGGTAGGCATGTTTGAACGTATTAGTCGATCCCATTGGCTGAATCAAGCCCACCTGGGTCTAGGCTGAGGCACCCAAATGTAAAGCCCACTTATCTCAGGGGCCTGAATTGGAGCATGCCTAATTTGAAGTTAAGGGCTTTATGGATGGCTAATGGTCACCTGATGTTCCTTCTTAACTTCCTGTAGGGAGTCTTGCAGATATGGGAGAGACATGTCTGATGATCTAACAATGGGCAGGACTCAGAATAGGAAGAAACAACTACAAACGTCTCTTAATAATTTGAATCTGAATTTATGGTGTATGAATCTAGATAGTGGGAAGTTGCCAGAAAAGGAATGAAAAATCTATCTGAAAAGTTATCTATTAGGTACTTAAGTTTGATAGATACCTTTCTGCACATTGACACGAGAAGTAGACGTCTTGTTTGTGAAGCTGGAGTGCTTCTCATGTTCTGAATGACAAAAGGAGAAGAGCGCAATGAAGGAGATCTAGAGGCAGAGAGCTAGCTTAAACTCATGGAAAGAGAAAAGAAAGGGCTGAGCCCCGCTGGCATAGTGGTTGAGCGCGGGACTGCGACCCACTGGCTTGGCAGTTCAAATCCAGCAGCAGCTCTCCAGGAGCAAGGATGGGCCTCCCACTCCCAGCAGAGGGCAGTGATGTAAACCCACCCCCCCCCCAAAAAAAAGAAAGAAGACCTGAACCATGGTCCCTAACTAGCTAAGATTTGGGGCATAGAAACAGCGCACATGTCATTTTACATAATATCTTCTCATTTTACATAATGTCTTCATAGAATCTCTTACTCTGATGAGGTAATTGGAAGTTGATAGTAGGAGTCATTACAATAACTTAATAGTAGGACTCAGATCCAATGTTGTTGCCAAGAAACCACTGCTGCTAGAAGTTATCACTGGGGAGTTGATGAAAAATAAAAGCCTGTGAGTATGGAAGCAGTTTTGGCACCAAACATTCTGAATAATTAAAGCATTTCATCAGCCTTGGAGACCAAGAAAACAAGTGAGAAGAAGCCATTCACGTTCTGTATTCCCTTTAGGAATACACTTTTTCTTTCTCTGTCTTATGTGCCAGCGGCAGTTCTAGGGAATCTGCAAGTATTGCTGATCTTAAAAATACATGGTTCTCATTGCTCTCATTTAGCTCCTAGAATAAAGAAATTGCACCCCAGAGAAATACTTGGCATATGTATGTACCAGCATCTATACAAAAATATGAACTAAAATGAAGGTGGATTTCTCCTTGATTATAGTCTTTTAGACATTTTCACTTTATGGAATTTCTTATAGGCAGACCCAGACTTCCATTAGAAGGACACAGACTCCTTTAAGAATAAAGGTCCTGAAGAATCAGGTATTTTTGAGCTGTGCAGTAAATATGTAAGATACAATTCATTATCACTTTCCAAACAGGAGACTTTCCCTTACTTGGATAGACTTCAGAGACATTGGTATTATTTTTGAGGAAATAGCCATGTGAAATCACACAGCTCTACAGTATCTTCATTATCATGCATCTCCTAGACTCTGCAAATCCTTAGTTATTTGCTTCAAAAATTTTTGGAATACAAGTATTATGGCAGATGGAAACATTTTTATAGTTACATTTCTGATTAATAAAAACTTAATTGATTGCCCCAAGTCTCAAGACTACAAATTTTAATCACATTTAAAAAAGATGAGGAAGCATTTTGGTCATTTCTCTTTTACATAGGAGGCCACTATATACTATTTTAGAAATTGTATTTTAGATATGACACAAATCAAATGGTCAGGAATTGACATTTTTAGATGCATTAAAATGTAGATCTAGATGTTTGTGAGGCTTATACTTTTTCCATGCTCTTTGTTAACAAAAAAAAATAGAATATTCTGTTTAATCTCCCCCCTTATCACGTGGAGGTTTTAGAGATGCTTACAATATTCAGATCTTCTCCTTTCTTTGGCACATACTTAGGTTGTGCTTCATGTACTGTTTGTGAAATTATGGTATTATCTCAGAAGCTAAATATTACAACATTCTGCAATTTAGTTTTTCAGAGAATCATCAATGGTCAGTTACACAAAGAAGGAAATTAGACTCTGTTGTTTTCAGGATACACCATCCTATTGGTTCTGACTTATATCAACCTTCCTGCTGTGCAGCAGAATAAAACACTGCCTGAACCTGTGTTATCCTCACAATGGTTATGTTTGGGGTCATTATTGCAGACACTATGTTATTCATCTTGTTAAGGGTTTTCTTAATTTTTGTTAACCCTGTATTTTAGCAAGCATGATAACCTTTCTAAGGACTGGTTCATCCTGATAAATGTATAGATCACATGAGAATAACTCTCATCATTCTGGTCTAAAGAGTTTCTGTTCTTTTGGAAGTACATGGCAGAAACAATCAGGGTCACCCAAATGGTTTCTGTAGGATGGCCTTTAATTAGGCAGTTTGTATCAAAAAAGATGTCTAGGTAATAGCAGATAGCCACCAAAGGCTGCCTGCTTTCATTCCTTACTGAGATCATTTTTCACACTGCATCATGAAAGGGATCACACTCTAGTATAGAAATAATCTGTCATTATCAATGCTCCGTTTGATTTTCTTAGCCAGTGCTATTGATCTTAAGCATTGTTAAATCACATCAGTGAAAGGAATTCCTTAAAAGTGTTTGTGTCCCAAGCCTTGTCATCACTTCTATTTGCTTTGGTTTTAAAGTAATGATTTTAATATAGGTTGACAGAGCATTTCCTTTTTTCACTTACCATTATGCAGAAAATGTCTCAGAAAAGGTGATTATAGGTTCAAACTCTCAAAAGTCTCTGCCACTGAGTCAATTTCCACACATAATGACCCTGCAGGACAGGATAGAACTGCCTATTTGGGTTTCAGCGATGCTAACTTTTTGGGGAGCCATCACTGCCCTCCTGGTGGGATTAGGAGGTCCAGCCTTGCTCCTGGAGAGCTGCTGCTGGGTTTGAAGCACCAACCCTGTGGGCCGCAGTCTCGCACAACCATTACGCCACGAGGGTTCAGCCCGGTGCTAACTTTTTTTAGGAGCAGAATGGCTTTTCTTTCTCCTGAGGACAGCGGAAAGCTTTGAACTATTAACCTTGCCCAAATAATAAACACTACACTACCAGAGCTCCTGGATTAGAAGGGATTACATAAATTATTTTTTTCAATTTTACTTGCTTTATTCATTTATTCACTGTTGCTAAACTGATTATCAACTACATAGTGTAAACCACTGTTCACTAGATACTTGGCATAGTAGATAGGATGGTGAATAAGATAGTCACAAACCTTACTCAATTGATTATTTACAACTGAGTGTAACCTGTTAATTTGAGGGTTGGAAGTAGATTTTTGCTGTCTTTTAGATATCTGCCCATTTTACATTTGTCTACCCACTGATCACTTCAATGAAGAATTGCATAGGTAAGGTGCAGACAATAGTGTTCATACTGTAATCTTTTTTTGTGGGCAACACTGTCCCCTGGTGGGAGTAGGAGGCCCAGCCTTGCTCCTGGAGAGGTGCTGCTGCATTTGAAACCCCAACCCTGTGGGTTGCAGTCCCGCACACAACCACTATGG
>PVJH01014893.1:0-55395 GCA_004026705.1 Nesogale talazaci | reverse complement strand
GGGGGGTGTGGGACTGTGTGTGAGAGTGACTGTGTGTGTACAACTCTGTGTGCGAGTGTGTATGACCGGGTGTGTGTGTGAGAGAATGCATGTTTCTGTGTGCCTGAGAATGTGTGTGGCTGCGAGTGTGAGAGAGTGACAGAGAGAGACAGCTTCTGCACATGACAGTCACGCTAAACAAGATTGAGCCCAAATGACCTGGCGCTATCGTCACTTCAGTCCTGCGCCAACAGGAAAGACTCCCTCTGGGACATGCAGTCACTGGGAAGTATCTGGGTGCTGCCCTCACGGCCATCAGGGATCACCAAGTGAGGGGACCCAGCCAGGGGCACTCGTGTCTGAAGGGCGCTCAGCTCAGCCAGCAGCAGAAGGGGCAGCGTCCACTCATATTGCCCAGCGACTGAGGAAGCATCGTGGTCACCATTTCACTCTCTTCCCACAGCCCTCATCTTCAGGGAAAGGCAAGCCAGTCCAGTTTGTCCGTCTCTTGAGGGCTTTCTCCTCCGTCTCCGCTTCCTGGGAGGTGTGGTCTGGAGGCTCATGGAGAACTGTGCTGCCACCTCAGGGCTGCCTGCACCCGCCCTGGGCTCGCTGCCCCTCCACCTGCCGCCTTCCAGGATGGTTCACACCTTGGGAGCAGTGTTGCTTTGAGTGACTGGTCTGCAGAACCTAGCGTTTTAAAAACGATTAAGCGCCATTCACAGGCTTTGGGTACAGCTGCCGATGGTCTTTTGTTGTCAGAAAATCAGGTCTTAGAGAGTAAGTCTAAACGTTTGCAGAAATGTTGGTCTCTACATGTTTGTGAGGCTGTTTCCCCAGCTTCAGCTTATTTACCAAAGATCCCTTCTGTTATTTGTACCCTATGGCAGAGTGACTCATGTTAATGTGTTTTAATAGAAGCAAGAACAAGGCTATTACAGCAGAGTAAAGATCTGCTATTTGGGGACCCAAAGCCCATCTGTAGGCAACTGCACATCCCCTTACAGAAGGGTTGCAGGAGCAAACCATCCAGTCAGGGTGCAGTGTAGCAACCAGGAAATATACAACTTTCCTCTAGTTCTTTAATGCTTCCTCTCCCCCCTCCCTCCCCCACTATGATTCCAACTCTACTTTACAAATTTGGCTAGACCAAAGGATGTATACTAGTACAGATAGGAACTGGAAACACAGGGAATCCTGGACAAATGAACCCCTCAGGACCAGTGGTGAGAGTGGCGATACTGGGAGGGTGTAGGAGAGGTGGGGTAGAAAGAAGGAACCGATGAAAAGAATCTACATATAATTTCCATCCTTGGAGGATGGGAAACAGGAAAGTGGGTAAAGGGAGACTTTGCGCAGTATAAGGCATGGCAAAATAATAATAAACGATCAAAGGTTCATGGCAGGGGGAAAAGGAGCTGACACCAAGGGCTCAAGTAGAAAGCAAATGTTTTGAGAATGATGATGGCAACAAATGTACAAATGTGCTTGACACAATGGAAGGATGTATGGATTTTGCTAAGAGTTGTACGAGCCCCCCCCCCCCCAAATGATTAAAAATAAAAATATTCGCTATGAATTGAAGCTTGTGTTGAGGTCTCATCTGTGACACCCATGAATGTGTGACCCTGGCATCTTCGAGGTGACATGTGAGTGTGCAGCCCCGTTTGGGAAGAAAGTTTGAGAAGATGGTATCCATGAGTATGGGCTGATGCAGGGCTCACCCAAACCAAATGGCCATCAATTCGAACCTGACATCAAAATCCCATCACTGTGCTGTCCTTCCAAAGGAGGAAAAGATGAGGGAGAGGGAAACTTATACCAGACCCAAGCAAAGAAGTGGTCAGCTAGAATGTGAATGCAGTTATGATCAAGTAATCATCTGAAACATTGGAAGCCTTTCCATCTGCTGCTACTATGCAGACTTGGGGGGCCCTTCTGAGAGTGGGAGAGAGCTGGTTGCTCACTTGGGTGTTTTTAGAAGTTGGGGTTCTCAGAGTGGCATGCAAAGAAGAGTTGATTTCTTTCAGAAAAATACACACTTGTGAAAACAGACAAGACCTATTCATTCATGAAAAATAGATCTCAAGCCACTCAAAAGAGGAGATCTGAGTCAAATCCCAGAGACTGATGAAATATAATAAAACCAGTCACAGGAAAGAAAGCAAGATTGAAAAACAGAAACCAGTCCAAGAAAAGTGGTTAAACTAGAAAGAAGACCACATATTTGAGAGGGCTTCAAAAAGCTTCTGAAAAGGGTAATGGAAAGATAATGGAATTTTCCCACGAAACATGTGAAGCTGCCTGTGCATCAGAAATTGAGTGCCAGGGTCGGTCACGGCCGATTCTGTGGCGGCACCCTCTGCCATCCCAGAGGAGAGCTGCTCCTGGGCCTTCAAGGCTGCAGGTGGTCAGGCTTTCCTTGGAGACCTCTGGGTGGGTTTGAACCAGCAGATTCAAGACACATTTTACTAAACTGTTTGAGATTGAACACACAGAGAATCAGGCCTCAAGACACAGTGACCATACAACTGCAAATGTCCCAATAGCTACCTGCACAAGATGGCTGTGGAAAAATAGGGCCAAGGGGAAGAACTCCTGCCCAGAGCCTTAGAGGCAACTGGCTGGTCCCCCAGGACTCACAGCTGCAGGGCAGCGGTTTTCAGCCCCAGGGACTTGGGATTCCCAACACTGCATTGTCTCAGGAGACCAACCAGGGAGCAGTCCTCAGAGTGAACCCTCAGGGGTTCATTGTCCAAAATGATTGATATAAAGATAATCAGGTAGCCTTATCTCTTTATTCCCATTCTATCAAAACATAGAGGTTTTCAGAACTTTTATGATGTACCCCAAATTACCTAAATATCTAACACAGCACTCTTTCCTCTCCCAGAGACATCTGTGTGAGCCAGGATGGAAAGAAAAAAAGAATGAATGATGGTATGGAAAGGATGAGAATGGGGAAGGTGGTGAAAGGAGTCCATTCATGAGAGCATGATCATGCACTGCAGCGGGGCCTGACAGATTGAAACAGTGTCCTGCAGGGGGCCTGATAGAGACAGTGCGGGCTGAGCCCCGGTGGTGCAGTGGTTGTGCGTGGGTCTGCGGCCCACTGGGATGGAGGTTCGATTCCAGCTCCACGGAGCAAAGGCTGGGCCTCCTACTCCCACCACCTGAGGGCAGAGATGCCCCCCCCCCCCCAAAAAAAAAAAAGAAAGAAAGAAAGAAAGAAAGAGAGTGCACTGTAGTGGGGCCTGACAGAGACAGTGCACTTCAGGAGGCCTGACAGAATGAGACTGTGCACTGCAGAGGGCCCTGAACGGATGAGACAGTGCACTGCAGGGGACCTGACACAAAGAGACAGTGCACTGCTGGGGGCTCTGACAAAAAGAGAGAGCGCACTGCAGGGGGTCTGACAGAAAGATAGTGCACTGCATGGAGCCCTGAGGCAGGCAGATGCAATGAAGGGGGGGGGGGGAAGGGGGGACAGAAGTAGATTTCAGTTTTCATGTAAACATGAATGTTCAAGAGACACATATCTCAGACCACGGAGCAGAGAGACCTTTTCATAAGTTTTGTTAGGATGCCGGAGCTGCCAAGTTAGATAAAGAAGAATGAGTTTTAAGTGGATCAGAGATACAGCTAATTAAAACGGTGCTGTGGGGGGGACATGTGGTGATTTCTCCATACCATCAGTGAGGAGAGACTCTCCAGTAAAGACATATGCTGGGAAAAAGGTGACTACATCTGGCTCAATTTCAAAAGTTTTCATGTTTCTCCCCACAGGGTTGGTCTTTGAAGTGCACCATGCGAGGAAAGGGGTGATTGTCTGTGATGCAAGTCTTCACAAAGATGTGACCCTGGGATGGATCCAGTTGGCTGTGCATTGCCTGGTTTGGTTTGACTCCTCCACATGTTTTTTAAAAATGGAAAAGAAAACAACAACATAAATTTCATCAACAAATAAATTAACATCAACAATAAATTAAAATGTGGGGAGCAATATTTGCAATTTACATCACAAAGTATTAACATTTCTACTCTAAAAGATCTTTGTAGATGAAAGAGAAACTGCAGAAATTCTACAGGAATGTAAGTAAAATAGCTGGATGAACAAGTCTTTAAAATTGGTAAAAAATAGCGCCTAAATCGATGCAAACATACATAACTTTACTCATAGCAAGAGAAAATGGTGCATGGAAACCACAGCAAGATCACCTCAACATCGATGCTATGGGTGAAAATCCAGAAATGGGTGAGACCAAGTGGTGGGGCTGGGCCAGTCCCCTAAGGTTGGGGTGAGAGGGTCAAGCTGCAGAATGCCAGGGCGGGAGGAGCTGCCATATCCCACCACAGTGACAGCTCACTGCCTGGCACTGACCCCGGAAGTACGCCTACAGCCACTTGAGACTCCATGTGCACCTGGTCATTGACCGCATCGTTATCCTTACATTGCAAACCCTTTCTGTGTGTGGACAGAGGACAGCCATGCCTGTGCAGTGAGCTCACAAGATGGAGATGACCATTTCTACGATAAAGGACCTGCTGTTAAGTGGAAAGCACAAAAGACTATGCCTGGCCTGACCTCTTCCACATGAGAAAGGAGAAATAGGAAAGCACATGTTGGTAATGTTTGGGGAAAGAAGCACAGAACATTTACTTTCCAGAGAAGGGGGTGGGTGGAAAGGAACGCTGAAGCTGAAGCAGAAGCAGACAGAAGCAAGCACTACAATTCTGCTAAAAGGCAACGTAAGTAGCATCTGTCTATCACTGCCCGGAGGGAAGGGTTAAAGGCAGAACTGCCAACACATGTGGCTTTCCAGGGTCGCTCCTGGCCAGAGTGATCTGACTGTAGCTGACACAACTGTAGCGTTTTCAGACTGAGCTGACAGTCAAGGCGCTGGGGTTGTGAGGCCCACCGTGCACAGAGGGAGACGCAGGGCAGAGTCAGAAAAGAGGGTGATGGAGGCAGACCAGGGTCCTGCACTGGGAGTTGAGTTTTCCTTCCCTCTCTAGCCCATTCTGGTCTACGCTGGTGGGCGAGGAGAATGACGCTCCCAGAATAGAGACCGAGCCCATCTGCTTCTGTTTTCTAGCCCCTGCTCTTCCCTCCCCCATTAGAAGGATTCCTGGGAGAGGAGGGTATAGGATGAGCACAGACCAGTTGGCTGTGTAAACAAGGAAGGAGGGGTGGCAAAGTCTGCTGTGTGTCACTGAGGAGCTGGCGTGGGCACTCACCATGCCCAAGGATCAGAGTAAATAAGCAACAATGGACCACAACCCACTGAATCAAATGTGTGCCTGACAGTACACAGATGCCAGTGTGAGGGAGCAAAGGGAGCCCTTTCTGGCTGCCAAATCCCCTGGGACTGACCTCACCAGCACAAAGAACTGCAGCCTGGTGATCTGAAACTGCTGTATGAGAAGACCTGCGATTCTTCCTTGATCCCACTGGCAAAGAAGCCCCCATCAGCCGCAGAAACAAGGGCTACATTTGTAAGGATGGTTTCCTCCTCGCTTTGGTGTGAGTGAGTGTGTGTGTGTGTGTGTGTGTGTGTGTGCTGCCATCGAGTGAGTAGCTTCTGACTTGGAGTGACCCAAAGTGCAGCAGAATGAAGCACTGCCCCATCCCACCCTGCCCTGCCCCGAGCTCACAGGGGCGGTTTGACCCCACTGTGGCAGCCACTCTGTTAATCGCCTAACCCAGGGGTCAGCAAACTCTTGAGACTGAAGAGCCGAGCCCGTCCTTCCTAACAACTTTAAAATCCCTCAAGAGCCTTCGATATGTTTTTCCAAACAAATGAAATCCCCGTGATCTAAAATACTAACCTTCAAATGTCCTCATAGGGCTCGTGAGCCCAGTTTGCTGACCAGTGACCTAGTCCAGTCTTCTGCTTTTTTGCTGACTTCCACCCTTTCCAAGCACAGCACTCCTTTTCAAGGACTGATCTCTCCTGATGACATGCATATCATTATTCTGAGATGTGCGCACCTCCCTCGTTTGGGCCAGACAATATTAAAAAGCAAAACCGAATGTATCGCCATTGAGTCGCTGCTGACTCACAGAAGCTCTGTAGGTTAAGGTAGAGTCTCCCCACTTGGTTTCTAAGACTAAAGGTTTTTATGGGAGTTGAAAGCTTGTCCATCTCCCACAGAGCAGCTGGTGGTTTTGAACTGCTGACCTCGTGAGCAACCCAGCACTTAACCCACGACACCACAAGGGATTCCTCAAAGTATACATATAAGATAAAGAAACCCTGAGTGACAGTATGATCAAGCATTGGGCTGTGATTTAAGCTCACAAGTGACCCCATGGGGTAAGAGGAGGCAGCCTGCTTCTGTAAAGGGACACAGCATTGACAGCCTAAGGGAGCAGTCCTGCTTTGTCTCAGGGTTGCTGTGAGTCAGAATTGGCGGAGGGGTGTTATTGATGCATGAATGTTATACAGGGGGTCTGTGTTGCTTTGATGTCTTGATACTTCATAAGGAATTTAAACTAGTGTTCGACCAAATAACTGGGCACCACTACCTACCCAAGTTGAACCCCCAAATGAAGCAGTACAGTCCATCCCTGTCAACTTGATCCTCAAACACATCTCCTTCACTCATGTGTCATCACCAAGTCAGTTCTAAAACATAATGTCAGCTCACACAGTGCAGGGGAGCTTGGTGTGCTGCCATTGTAGTGAATATGGATCCAGGGAGGAATCGCCGATGAATTTCAAGAGGGAAAGTAATTGATCCTGGTGCTGTCAGAATACTGGGCTTCATGCCCGGGCTGTGGAGCAGACCCCGAAACGAGTGTTTTCTGTACCCTCTCTAGTGTGTGATCCATCATTGCCATCAGAAACACAACTCTAAGGGTTCCTTCTGCCTGAGGTAGGCCAGACCTTCATGTTCATACAAAGGAGATCAGTTCTGCCTGTAGGGCGTCAGCCACCCCTCCCCCCACCCATAGATTAGCTTTCATTCTTGTGCTTTCTAAGCATTTTATTGTAAATTGGAGGAAGCTTTACAGAGGAACTCAGTTTTCCATTCAACAACTGATACATGTGTGTTTCCTCCCCAGGCGGTCTCTCCATGTTTCCTGTTCACCTTCTTCCTCTCTCCTAGCCCCTCTGAATTTTGCCTTGAGCAAATGCTGCCCCTCTGATTTCATGTGGTTTATTATTCTGAAAAGCTCACCCCCCCACCCCCCCAGGTGGAAGCAGACACTGTTGTCTGGGGCCAGTTGGCTCGAACCCTATGGACAGCAGGAGGACCCGCTGCCCAGGTCCACACTAGCCTCCCAGTTAGGGGGTGCTTGAGGCCGGGGTGCAGCCCTTGTGTCCATCCATCTTGCTGAGAGCCTGCCTCTTGTTTGCTGCTCTCCACTTCATCAAACACCATGTCCTTCCCCTGGGGACCAGTCTTCTCTATGGCCAACTTGACCGAAGTAGGGAACACAGCATCTCATCACCCTTGTTCCTAAGGAGGCACTTCTTCCCCAACACATTGTCTTGTCCTTTTGGCAGACCATGGCACTGTCAATGCTCTTTGCCTGTAGGCTGATCACCAGGCCTGTCTTGTAGGCACCACTTGCAGGTGGGACTTGAACCTCCAACTAGCTCTGTAGTTAGACGCCTAGTGCTGCCCCTGCAGTGTGCCTGTGCAGAGCCTCCTAGCAGAGCACTGCCCCTGAGACAGAAAGTGCAAGCCTGGCCAGATCTCCCCATGTCAGAACTGCCGACTGCAAGCTCTGTGGAACCCAAGACTTTCCCGTCTGAGGCCTGTCTCATGGTGACCCTTGACAGGCTCTGTGTTAGATGTGGGCCAGCCTGGTGAAGGTGCAGTGTGTGTGTGTGTGTGTGTGTGTGTGTGTGTGTGTGTGTGTGTGTTTTGTTTGGGACCCTGGGAGACAGCCTGGGTAACTCGTCTGTGCAGGGACCGAGGAGTGCCCGTCTGTGCTGACCCAGACTTCTCTAGTAGATTAATGAGTAATTACCGCAACTTTTCCAAAGGAAGCAGAGTGCTGCCCGAATGCTTATGTGAGTGACCTCTTAAATGATATCTCTGCAGGTCAGCATACAGAATTCTTCCTTCTCACCCTACTTCTCTAATCCCTCAAAATTCAGAATGATTCCCCCAAACAAACTTGCCATCACCTCCAAGTGAAACGGCTGCCCTGGAGCCAGTGCCCCTCCCTGTCCGTCAGAAGCTCTCGTTTGGCAGCCTGGCTCTCAAAGCAAGGCTCTCAGGAGGACCACAGGCACATGCTTGTCTCCCGAAAGAACTCTAATTATGAAGCCATTACACTTCACTTTCATCTGCAAAGCACTAAAACGTCTCCCGTAAGTATGGAGGGCTCCAATTTTGTGCATAAAAGCTTCTTGATAATTTTGATTCCATGGACTTTGGGGCTTATCATTCTTCGCTCAGAAGATTAATACTTGCTGAACACAGGAAGGCTGTGTTCATTCAAAGCAGTTCTTAATTTTAAGCACTACTTTTCAGGCAGGGACCTTACCAGACACAAGCTCGCTCTGGTCCCCATCTGAGGGTGGCAGACATTGGGCACCCTCAGAAGCGCAGCACACCCCAAGATCGCCTACGCTGCATCTTCTCCGATTTCCCGGCACAGAGGAGGATGACTCAGTTTACCAGAGACCGTGGTGCCCACATAGCCAGGGACTCTGCTCCTGGAGGACCCTCAAGACAGTTTCCCAAGTCCTACGAGCGACCTCTAGTGCCCAGACCTGAGACTGTCACCAGGAGCTGAGTGATATCCAGCCACTTTTCCCTGCAAGTGTAAAAGGGTTTTAATCTGTTTGGTGCTCTCTTGTCACGGAAAATGCCAGTGTCGTTGCAGCGCTGACATATTTGGGCTATACTGTTACATCCTTCACTCAAGGAGACTTTGACAAGTTCATGGGACATTTGGACTTTAAAAGAAAAGGCTAGTGGACTTTTCCTGTGAACTTTTGATGCCGTGTATGTGTGTGTATGTGTGTGTGTGCACGAGTGCATAGTTGGATTTAACGTGATTCAGGTATCGGGGATGTAGACACAGACACAGATGGCACTGAATCACACAGCCACGACACCTGGTGAATTCCCATCAGATGAAGGACCCGGATCCTAACCCGGACCCACACTTCGGCTCCTGAGGGGACAGTCCTCCAGAAGCTCTTGGCCCCAGGGTGGCCCCGTGCTCCCCTCCAAGTCCCTGGGGGGCAGTCTCCTGGACCTGCGCTTGCTTCTCCAATCCGCGTGAACTTCTGGGGTGCCCACTGTCCCTAACCTGTTCTCACCCTGCCCCAGCCACAGGGCTGTTTGGCCATCTGATCAGCAGGCCCTTGCAGAAAGAAAAGTCTGCCCAGGATGGGGCGCCCATCTTTGCTGTGTGCAACCAGGAAAGTTTCCCTGGGCTGCACCTCACTACGAAGAGCCTTTCCCTCCATGGCGAAGCCACACGTGGGCTCCCGTAAATGTCAGTAGACCAGAAAAAGGGACTGGCACCCCCAACCCACCTCCAACACAGGAACTGGACACCAAACCAATTCCATCACCCACCACCCAAGCCCAGAGGCCTGTCTTTCCTCCAACACAATACTCCGGTGCCAAGGTCAGCCTCCTGGGACCCTTCCAGGGACCCTTCCCTGCCGCCGGCTCCGCTCTGGAGTCCTGCGAAGCGGGCGGCCGCGCGAAGGTGCGACTCCGTTTGAGGTCCTGCAACCACCCGCCTCGGAGGGTGCTGAAAAGGGCCCCTCAGGCGCCTGGGACGCGAGCGCAGAGGGTCTGCGACCACCCGCCTCCACTGGGGCAGGGAAGTGTCCGGGCGCGGCAGCCCGCGGGGCAGACGGCGCGCACCGGTCGGGAGCCGGGAGCGCACCGAGGCAGCCAGCGCCCGGCGTCGCGCTGGGCTGCGGCTCAGCGGGGAGCCAGAGGACCGGCCTATTCTCCCGGGGCGCCCGCACCAGCCCGCAGACCAGCCCCGGGAAGTTCGGGGAGCGAGGTACTCACGTCCCTCGGCGGCGTCCCAGCCCCGCGCGCCCAGCAGCAGCTTCAGCAGCAGCGGCGGCAGCAACGCCGGGAGCATGGCTCCGTGGAGCAGCCCCATGGTCCAGCTCTGCTTGCCCGCCGCCCCGGTGTCTCCTCCGGCCCGGCGGGCGCAGCCGCCCTCCCCGCCCTGGGCGGGCCCGGCGGTGACAGGTGACCCGGGCCGCGCCGTGGTGGGCCGAGCCCTGGCCGCGCAGCTCCGCCCGGGCACGCTCCGCCCCGCGCGCCCCCCATCTCCCAGCAGCCGCCGAGCCCCGCCGGCTCAGGGCCGAAGGCACCGCGCGGCATAAACCGGCCTTGGGCTGTGGCGCTGCGCTCAGTTCTCGCGCCCCAGGGTGCCGGGCGGGGGGCACAGGTGTAGCCGCTACGGGGAGCTCAAGATTCGTCAGGCGGGAATCCCCGACACCCTACCAAGTCGCCGGACCGGAGCGCAGTGGCTTCCCGGGAGAAAGTCCACGTCTTCCAAGAAGCTGTCTGGCCCAGTCCCTTGAACCCCCACAAATAACTCCAACGAATCTCCCAGGGGTGACCGCGGGGAACCCCCAAGTAGAGTAAACTTAGGGGTGAGTCAGTGTCTGGATGGAAGACGGGAGATTCAGGGGCAGGGACGAGGAGAACGTGCTAAAAGGGCTTATGGACATGTGTTGCATCCCCAGAACAACCGCAGCCACCACAATCAGCGTGTGCCCCAGAGAGCTCCCTGGGATCAGTCTGTTGCCCACACCTTCTGAGGAGTAGCTGACCTCCTGGGAAGGGCCAGGGCTCAGGGGTTTTGCCCAACTGAAATGCTCAACCTCATTCCACCCAAGGGGTTCTGGTACCATGGGACGAAAGAAAAGTCCATCTAAGGGTGGTGGTGGTGGTGTTGTGGGCGAGTCCACCAACAGGATCAGCACCATGGGCCCTGCACCAGCCCACCATTGTTCTCAGGCTTGAACCCAGCAGGGCAGCCACAGTCAGTCCAGTGCCTCTAGGGCTCTCTTGTTCACAGCCCCTCCTTCGGGTCCCAGGCACTTGTGGACACCGGTGAGCTCCAGCAGGAGCCCCTGCTTCCACTGACCAGAGTTGCTGAGTGCGTTCCAGCTAGCTCCCTGGCCCTAGCAGATGAGGCCTTCCCCTCCCTGCAGGACCCGGTCCTGAGAGTCACAGCTGTGTGCCCAGACCGGATGGGGCAGAGGCTGTAGCCTCTTGATGGAGGACAGGAAGGGTGCTGGAAAGAGTCCTCTCTTTTGTGGGATCTTATATGTGCCCACACAGCAATACAGGGACCTATGAATGGAGCTCACCGTATTGTGCTATTCAAAATCTACCGGTTACTTCTGATCAAGGTGATATGGATGTGTGTGTGTGTGTGTGTGTGTGTGTGAGAGAGAGAGAGAGAGAGAGAGAGAGAGAGATGTGTGTGTGAGAGAGAGAGAGAGCATGAGTGAGTGTGTGCATGAGCAGAAATGTGTGATAGAAGGGTGTGCATATATGTGTGTCTCAGTTAATGTGTGTGACATGTGCATGTGAAAGTGAGTGGATGAGTGCACACTGCTCACGGCAAAGTCATTTCACTGGAGTGGAAATGACAGGAAAGCTGTGTGCACCTGCCCGGAAGGTGCTCTCCCTCCAACAAGAAGCTGTCTTGCAGGTCTAATGCCACATCACTGTCCATCTTAGTGCTCTGCAGGTAGCCTGAGGGGGATTCTGAGAACTGGGGAAGTCACAGGACCCTGTGCTGTGTTTCCTTCTGTTGTGCACAGACAGGTCCAGACTTCGTGCCCCAGGCAGAGATTCCCAGACTTTGTGCCCCAGGATTACCCAGCTGCTTCGACCTGCATTTCAGCATGTCTCTCCTGAGTTCTTCACTGAACAATTTTCCCTTCAGCCTTTTGCCTTTAAAGAATGAGATGCATTTGATTCTTTCATGCAAAATGAAGATGGCTCAGTCCCTATTTGCTCTGACCGCAAGTCGGTTGTTGATGAGATAAAGGATAGATGCAGACCGCTTTGTGTCCTTCCTGCTGGGCCCCTACTCGTCCTGTCTCCTTCCCATCCTTTATGAAGAACAGACAAAGTCTGTTGTTCAACAATCCAGGGCTGTGCATCAATTGACTTATGTCTCTGCTAGGAAAGTGCCCCGCCCCCCATCTCCAGTGCATTTGCTCAGAGTCCATGGGACTCTTTGGTGAGCACCATCTTCCAGATAGGATGGACCCCACCTGAGGGGTTAGTCACAAGGATGTCTGCTATTGCTATATCTCCAATGCGGGTGCACTTCCTTCAGGGTATTATGAAATAGATTTAGGAATCTGGTTGTCCAATGAAGATGCCTCAAGAGAAACTGTCCAGAGAAGGGCTTCTCAGCATGCCCTTGTGGACAGGAACTCTCATGTCTCAGGGCTTGTACTGAGCCCAGGGTGAATAAAGGAGCAAATACTCCTTACATCTCCAGTAGAAAGCTAAGATTTACATATCCCCTGAAATCAGCCGCCTGGATTTTCAGAACATGTTTTCCTAAAACAATCCACAGGGCAACTCAGAAGAGATATTTGAGTCTCTGTGGGGCTGGACACAGGGGCAATGTTGTGTTCCTCTGTTCTTTCCCTTATTAAAGTGATTTAAAATGGTTTGCTGATATAACAATAATTTTAGTGGACCTCCTTGACGTTTTCATTACACCACTAAATACGAGGGTGATTCAAAAGTTAGTGAGAAAACTCCATTATCTTTTAAAAGAACGGTTTACGATGCTGCTGTTGGGCCAGAGCTGGACGACCGGCGGAGAGGTGAGTGGTGAGTGCCGCCTTTGACTTTAAGCAGCTGATGGGGTCTTTGCTCCATCGCCCCACGAACGTCGTCAAAGTGTCTTCACGATGTGGGATGCTGGCAAGTCAACTCAGAGTCACAGCTTCCTGTGAATAGCAGAACAAAGCACTGCCGACTAATCCTGTGCCAGCCTCACCACTGTTCTTCTGCGTGGCCCTGGCGCTAACCCGGTAAAAGGGGAGATGGCATACAACAGGGAGTGTGTGTGTGTGTGTGTGTGTGTGTGACAAGCTAATAGGAGGGTTGATAAATTGTTAATATTTCAGAAACAAAGATGATGGTTTTCTATGTGCATTAGATTTCCAGGATTCTCTAGAGCAACAAAACCAGGACACTTATGAATATATATATAATCATAATCATACATATATATGAATAGATATATACAGCACAAAGGAATGCAACAGCTATTTAGTCCACCCAGCAGTTCAGAGGGTTTGGTTCAACTCACTTATGTGGAATAGTTAATATACTACTAGAAGTCCTTCAACTCAAGGGAGGTTAGGGTTAGGGTTTGGGGCTGCACTCCACGTATCACATGCTCTACTTTCCACTTACGGCCGAGGAGCTGCAGACCGCCTGCGAATGAACTTTCTGTGGCCACACCAGTCACTGCTGCTGAGCGCTGGGCACATTAGGGAATTTAGACACTTTGTTATTAAGCCAGGTTACAAATCTATCCAATTTTTGTATTTCTGAAGCTAAGGTAAAGGTTTCTATCATTTTGAAACAATATTTTTGACTCATCACATACGTATTCTGTAGTCTGTAGTGCGTCAACCACTAATGCACACCCACCTGGAATGACAGACCATCTCCAGAACATTCAGGCACATCGAGCACTGACAATCAACACCCAGGTGAGCGCCAAGGGACATCAAGGACACCAGACTTGAAGAACATAAAAGGTCGTTGAGAACACAGCAAGAGAGAAAAGGCCGAGGGAGTAAAGTGAGAGACCCTGAAACTTACCCTGGAATGTTAGGGACCTGCAAAGGTTTCAAAGGGGAGCTCAAAACCAAAGAAACGAAAGTCAAGTATTATCAAGAAATGTGCACAGACCTAAAGCTTGAAGCTCACAAAGGAAGAGCACCCGAGGCCTGCTCCGCCGACAGGATGAATGGAGACTTTCCACATGCTGTGTGAGAGATCCGGACAAACCACCCTGCACACAGCCCCAATCAGTCTGTCCAACAGACGAGGGGGTCCTTATGTGCCATCAGGGACGTGTCCTTTCCTCATCTTTGTGCAATGTGCATGCAGAGCAGATCATCCGGGATGCTGAACTCTCTGAAGAAAAATGTGGAGGAAGCTGCAGCATGAGGGGAGGAAGACTCACGAACAGTCGGCGCAGCCCTGAGGAGTTCTTCATGCACTCACGGGTGAGGAAGAGAGACCACTGCCTTCAGTACACACCATGCCTCACTGTAAAGAACCCAACCCCCATTGACACATCAAAAAGCACCCCCACTGCACATGGAGAAAAGATGGAGATTATCAAAGAATTCCTTGTACTGGGATCCATAATAAACCCCCATGAAAGCAGCCACCTGGAAATAAAATGGCAAACCGAATGGGGCAAATGTGTTACACAAGACTGCATTGCAGTGTTAAATTCTGGAGCCGCCACTTGGAGGACCAAGGTGTAGCTGTCCGGAGTCATGGGATGTTCAATTGCCACAGAGGCATGTGAAAACCTGACCATTAATAAGGAAGAGAAAAAGTGGAAGAGCTGGCTGCCCGTGTAGAAGCTCCTGGGGACCCCAGGCCTGGGGCACAGTGGCTGCAGCGGTCACACAAAGTCACCACTTGGGAACCCCCAGCTGCTCCTCAGGAGAAAGACGAGGCTTTCTGCTCTCATGGAGTCTGGGCCCTGCAGTCCCAGCGGCAGTCCCACCCTGTGCTGTGGGGTCACCGTAAGTCACATCGCTTGCTGGAGAGAGCGGCCAGGACGAAGACCCCTGTCTTGGGAGAAGGGCGGTCAGGACCCTTCCTAGAAGCCGAGGGAGTAAAACTGCTTCACACACTTTGGCTATGTCGTCAGCAGAGCCGGTCCTGGGAGAAGGATGTGAAGGTTGCTAAGGCGTGTAACAGAAGGAGACCTTCAATGCGACTGACACAGTGGCAGCTACAATGAGCTCAAGAACGGCAGAGATTGTGAGGATGGGGCAGAGCAGGGCAGCGTGCTCTTCTGCTGTGCACAGAGCTGCGTGAGTCCAGATGGGTGAGACGGCACCTGAAAACTAGCCCCAACCCCCTGCCACGACCACCACACCTTCCACAGCCACTACCTGCGTCATTACCTCCACCTCCACCACCTCCACACTTTCTCCGAGTATGTCCTTGGGTTTCCCTCCAGTTGGCCCTAATCTGGAAGCTCTATGACACCTGCCCCCCAAGGTGACCTCTGTGGCATTTGAGAGAGCAGTGGCAAAGCTTCCAGCACCACAGCAGGATGCAGCTCACCACAGGAGGACAGCCAGACAAGCCTGGTGGTGGCTCTTCTCGGCATGGCTGTCTGCAGCGGTCTGTCTGTCAGCACTGTGCACCACCCAGACTTAAGAGCGAGTGACCTCCAGCAGGAACTGGGTCTTTCAATATCCGAATTGGCTTCAGCACTCTGTCTGTTCCTTTCATTTCCCTAAGCTTTGTTTAGAGTAATTTGAATTTTAAAAATGGATAAGTTCTTTAGTAAAAATAATGATGCGAAATTAAAATGTCCACAGGTCTCTTTTATGACGTGAAGAGCCGTGTGGGGATGGAGGAAAAGGGGCCAGTGAGCCACCTCCTGCCACGTTTCCACAGTGAGCCATGTTCCAGGGAGAGGAAAGGACCCGCCCTCCTGGATGAGTTAGCCTCAAGCCCCTACCAGAGCAAACTGACACCAAATGTGGCTGGTCGACACACCGCACAGTAAACAGCATAGGCAGGGCGGGGCATGTTTTGGTCTAGCTGGTTTCTACGTAGAAGAAAAATTTATTATTCACCCGAAACTGCTCTCCAAGCCCTCTTCATCTACCGCCTTGAGGTGGTGTGTAGTTTCCATAGAAAAATCCTTATGTAGAAATACTGTCCGTCCTTTTGATCACAATAATCACACTTCCATCCCAGTAATCACACTTCTCCAGCTACCAACCTGAGGAGAATCTTACTCTGTGATGCACAGCCCCCTACTACCTGTCCGAGCTGCCAGCAGTGGGTGGCCGTGGGACCTCCAGTGTCCCAGACTCGCCCGGTGGGGGGCGGGAGCGGGCAGTGGTGAGCAGCCGTCACTAAATCATCAGCATTGGGGGGCATCCCGCCCCTGCCGGGGTCCTGGCTCCCACTCCGGATCAGCAGATACAAGCAAGAAGCTCTCTGGCTGACTTTTAAGGTGGGTGCAGCACGTGCTCCTTCGTGTGCACTGCTCTGTGACCCCCGTCTTACTGCAGCCTAAATCCACCCATGGTGCATTGAGTGCAGAGTCCATGATGCAGACGAGCTGAGCCTCACACTGCTGCAGGTCCACAGGTACCGGCCAGCGGGTGTCCAGCTCGAATGGGCCCAGGGCTCCGTTCGTGGCCTTGTGGCAGCCATTTTCACGGGTGCACGCCAGTCTCATAAGCCAGAGGTGGTCTTCAGACACCAACTTTCTGTTAGGGTTTGTGAAATGAAATATTACAGCCTTACAATTTAGCAAAACTGAACATCTTCCAGAAAAGTAGAACGGAAGGAGAAGGACAGGCACTTAAAAATGCTCCCAATACCCCCATCCCTCTGTGTCCCCTCAGAGTCAGTCCTCCTCCTGCTGCAGTCTGTTCTCCTGTGTAATGGGGGGTTGGAGTTGGGGTGAGGAGGACACACGCAGTGTCTATGAAGCACTCTGGGGCACAGGCTGAACTGAGCCCACACTCAGCTGGATTGCAGCCCCATCCTGGTGCCTGGACTGACACCCTGGGGGATCTGTCTCGCCAACCACAACTCCACCATCCACTTCCAGTCCTCAAAAGGCCATCCCCAAGTCAGGCCATCTGCTTCTCCCATTTCCAGTGAATCCTGAACTTCCCTGGCTCTTTCCCAGTTCCACTCACTCTGTCCCACACCATCAAGGATACTGCCACTGCAGTCACTTAAAGAGAAATCAACGCTCACATTGTTACCATAGTGTGGGTGTGGGTCACAAACTCTTTGGGTTATGCCATTGTTCTTCTGTCCCATTGAGCCAGCTCCAGCTCCCAGCAATTCTGGGCACAAAGAACAAACACTGTCCTCACAGCTGTGCCCATGCTTGTTGGGCCCATCGTCACAGCCACTATATCCATCCTTGTCATTGAGGATTTCCCTCATTTTCCACTCTCCAAGCTCGACGTCCTTCTGTAGGGACTAGTGCCTCCTGACAACATGCACAGAGTATGTGAGAAGTCTCCCCATGCTTGCCTCCAAGGGGCATTATGGCTGTACTTTCTCCAAGACAGAACTGCTTGTTTCCCTGGCAGCCTCTCTGTGTTCATCGCCAGCACCATCGTTCAAATGCGTCCGTATTCACTGTCCAGCTTCTGCATGCGTTTGAGGCGATTTGGCATACCTTAGACCTCAAAGTAAGATCCTGGCTTTGCCAACTTTCCAGAGGTCTGTCCGGCAGATTTACCCAATACAGTGCGTTGTTTGCTCTCTTGATTGCTGCTCCCATGAGCCTTGATGGTGGGTCCAAGCAAGAACAAAATCCTTGACCATTCCTCACTTGTCTTCACTTACCATGGACCCCGGTCCAGCCGTGAGGACTTGGGTCTTCTTTACATCGAGTCATAATCCATATTGAAGGCTGCAATCCTTAGTCTCCGACAGCGAGTGTTTCAATTCCTCCTGCTTCCAACATGCACAGTTATGCTATCTCCATATTGCAGGTTGTTAATAAGCCTACCCAATCCCGATGCTGTGTTCTTCTTCATATAGCCCAGTTTCTCTGATTTTATTTATTTATTTTTTGTGGGCATCACTGCTCTCCGGTGGTGGGAGTAGGAGGCCCAGCCCCACTGCTGGAATTGAACCTCCGTCCCAGTGGGCCGCAGTCCCGCGTACAACCACTACACCACCGGGGCTCAGCCCAGTTTCTCTGATTATTTGCTCAAAATGTAGATTGAATACATATGGTGAGAGGATTTCACCTTGATGTACACCTTTCCTGATTTTAAACCCTGCCATATCCTCATAATCTGTCCAGTTGCCTTAGATCCCGGTGCAGGTGACATGTGCCCACAATCAGGTGTTCAGGAATGTTGTTCATATGATCCACAGTCATATGCCTTTGCCTTTGAGGTAGAAGGAGCCCCAAACCCTTCTAACCCAACTCAAACAACTGATACCATGGTCACACAGCAGGCTCTGACTCAGCCTGGCCCTGAGTGTCAGAAGAAGAACTGAATGCTTTGGGTTTTCCATGGCTGAGTTTTGGGATCCAGGTCCTGCCTTTTAGTCCTGTAGGGTGGACTTAAACATGCAGCCTTTGGTGACACCTAGCACAGAGACATCTGCACTGCCTGAGATTCACTTTCTCCCACAGCCAGACATATTCAGGTTATGTGTGCACATGCACTTAAGACTCGATACCCTCCTGTCACATCCTGTGAACTCTGGTCTTCCTTACTGGCATTTTGGATGCCTTGTGGAAAGAGTGAAGCCAGGGGACTGCCACTCTTCTGGGAGGAGATGCAACCCACCCTAAGGGGGTTCTGGGGGCCTTTTCCTGCAGAGGGTGTGGCAGTCATGCACTTTGGTGTCAATTTCATGATTGGGAGTCTAGGGGTGGAGTCTAGTCTGTCAATCTAGAGATAACCAATGAGACCTCTGTGTGGGCTTGGCTTTATCTGAGAATTCTGGGAAATCTCACAATATTTCCCCCATAAAGGTGAGAGACTATTGACTCAGTCCTTTGGAGATGCTCTACTGACAAGACAGCATGGAACCAGGCTGATAGATCCTGAGTCCTGGAATCTGGAGGAGCCAGAGGAGAAGTCACATAGGCTTAGCCTGATGGAACCAAACCTCTGAAGCCAGAAAAGTGACATAAAGACCCCTGACTGCACAGAGATGCTTCAATCACCATGAATACATGAGACTCTGCACCTACTGCCCAGTGATTGTCCTGGCATCATTGCAAGTCCCTCATGAATCTGAAAGAGACTTTATAGACTGGTATCAGACATATGAGCTAATATCAGACTTGTGGGCTTGGACTAGATTGGGTTGGGACGTTTTCTCGATGTTCCATTCCTCTTGTGTATAAACCTCTCCCTTACCTACATATGTGTGTTTATGAATTTGTTTCTCTAGTCTACCCACTCTAACACAGAGGATCAGTGGGGAACTTCAAAGCTGTTGGGGATCAATACATCATTTATTCCCCCAGGAGGACACACAGAGGAAGGTGTCAGGCCGTGACTAGCTGCACCCCAATGGATCTTAGCCGCACACCCATCCACCCACCCAGTCTCAGGGCCGGAGGTGCATTAACAAACTTCCTCATAGGAATGACGCAGCATTGCCTGTCGAAAGTGCAAACCATTTGAGAACTTATCGATGATAGCCAAACACTACAACCTTCAGTATGGGTTATACCTGAAGAAAACAATAGTCCTCACAATAAGACCAATGAACATAATGATAAACGCAAAAGAAATGGCCAGTGTTGATGACTTCATTCTACTTGAATCAACTAGCAATGTCTGTGGAAGTAGCGGCATATTGTGCACTGAGCAATTTTGCTGCAAAAGACCTTTTAGATAAACACAAGTAATTTTATTCACAGAAAAAAATACACTAGCCACCAAATTCCCATTGACATCAAGAAAAATTATTTTTATCATTATATATCATATTAAAGGATACAACATTGAAAAGAAACGAATTAGTGTTGTGCCCGATTGAGTTTCAAAAACACAATGGTAGAAAAAGCAATCAAGACACCATCCCCTCTCCCCAATGTACCTGAAGATTAAACTCTTCATAAGACCTTCACCAGGTGTTTCAGAAGCTACATGGGTCCTCTGCCTCCTCCTTGCCGGCTGGTCTGTCCTCACACAGAGGGACCCGTGAGGGCAGAGCGGCACTGCTTATTAGAGTTTGCCAGCCTGTAAATGTCCACAGCAGTCATGGCCCTCGCTGCTCCCACAGAGTGGCTGGTGGATTTGAATTACTGACCTTTAGTGAGCAGCTCACTGCTTATTCCCCCATGCAGCAAGGTTCTTTTCAACTGGAATTAAACACACACACACACACACACACACACACACTCTACTCCATGGCAGTGAGTGGTTTGAATTGTATGTGCACTGAAATTTCGGTTGTTTAATCAAATATAAGTTTCTGTAATTATTTTGCAAATGAGAAAGCCATGCCTCGGGCTGTCTCTGGGCCACTTCTGAATATTTAAGAGTTAAGGGCCCGGTAGGCATTCTCCCTTTCACTTCAGGCTTCCAGAGTGTCTGGAGACGTCAGAGCCAGTGTCCTCTTACCCACTGGGCAGCATCATTGAATTGCTGTCTGCCCGGTGGGTTGTGAATGGATTTACCCTTGGATGACTGTGTCAATTGGGTAGACTACAGGAACAAATTCAATAGACACGCATATGGGTTTATATTCAAGAGGAACAGGACATTGAGAAAGCATCCCAGCCCAGTCTAGCCCAAAGTCATAAGTCCAATATTAACCCATATGCCTGATATCAGTCTATAAAATCTTCTTCCAACTCACGAAGTCATAGGTCAGTGGGTGCAGAATCCCGGTGCAGGCAGGGCACCTCGCCTCCAGGGCTCAGGTTCCATCAACAGCAGAAGCAACTCACTGCTGGCAGAGGTCTCCATCTGGCCTCCCCAGCTTCAGAGGTCTGGCTCCATCAGGGCAAAGTTGTGTGGTATCTCTGCCGGCTCCTCCAGCTTCTCGAACGCTACCAGCTTGTCTTGTCTGTGATTAATCGTCTCTGAGACTAACTCCCAACAACTGGGGAAGATAGCTTCTCATCTTCACGAGGGAAATATCGCGAGATTTCCCAGGATTCTCAGGTGAAAGCCATGCCCACATACAGGCCTCATTGGCTACTCAATGGCTATCTCCAAATTCACAGGCCAGACTCCACCCCTACATCTCAATCATTAAATTAACATAAGCACATGACTGCTACAGACGACTGTCTCCCCTGCCCAGGTCTGCAGGACCCTGTGGTGAAGTGTGGCATTCCAAGGGCACTGTGCTGAGAGGCCTCTGGAGACACTGCTCCTGAAATCCAGAAAGCAACCCGCGAGAGAATCCTGGAGTCGCAGCCCACTAGCGCCAACTGCATGGTGACTGACAGATTGCCCACCAGGCACTCAAATAGAAAACAAAATACACTGGGTTCGTTTTTCACGAAAGAATTGTTTAAAGACATGGTCTTCATTCTATAGAGTATAATATTAATGTAGATGTGCTTTATAATAACTAATCATTTGCAAAGTGCTTTCAAAGCAGATGGAGTTTTATTGTCAGCTTTCAGGATCACTTAGGTTTTATCTACAGTCTGTTAAAATAAGTAGCATTTAATTAAATGGAAACACTTTAAAAGTGGTTTTCTAATCTAAAGAGTGCTGACCTGCGTATGGAAACATGCGCACTTACACACACCCACGCTCTTATTCCCTTGAGTTCCAGAAACGCTGATTTCAGGCAAATTTCCCCCTTTTTGAAAAAAGGCAAGTGTACATTTAAGGGACTTGAAAATGTCCACTGATAGTTGAAGATACATATTTCAAATAAGCTCCATGAATAATAATACCATACATTTACAAAACCTCTGTCACAGTGAGGCCCTGGTCTTCTTAAGAACCCGTGACGATGTATTTCTGGAATCATGTGACCTTTGACCTCAGGAGCCCCCTTGAAGGGGCATTGAAGCCAAGATGTGCTTCCTGATCGTTCCCCTCAAGTTCCTGTGAGCGTGGTGCCGGGAATAGACTTCGGGACTGCCCTCCATTCCTGAAGGAAGAACTTTTGCAGGTTATTTTTCCTGCAGGCCGCATGGACAGACCAGGTGGAAACTCTGGAATGATAAATTAAGGAGCTCATCTTAGATTCATGGATTTATTTTGGAAAATAAACATGAAGCATGCTTTCCAATAACAGCAAAATATTTGAAGACTCAGTGACAGGCAAACATTTCTGAACACTGGACGTGTTGTCCTTGGAACCACATTGAGGATTAGAAGAGGGGCTCTGGTGCCCCCGCTCCGCTCTGCACTCATTTAGAGGCAATGGTGCTGTCCTCCTCCTCAGGCCTGCCCTCCACACTCGCAGCCACAACCTGTCTTGTCTTTCTGCTCTCTCCACCAGCGTGAGCCAGCCACAGCCCACACAAACTGACACTTCATCACTCCTGGGCTTGTCTGACCCTCCCAGGGTCCTTTCCTTTCATCACCTCACTCTGCTACCTGTCTCCATTCTGTGCTGCATCAAGGAACTGCAGAGCCAGAAGAACCCACGACCAGCAGCCCACACAGCAGGCCGCCTGCTCAAGTCCAAAGGACCAGAGGTCTATGAGGGAGTACCCCCCAAAAAACAACTGGACTTGCACCCGGGCAGAGCGGAGATTTCGTAGCACATGTTCTCCTCCAGAGGCGAGCACCCAGAGACTCACTCTGAGTCTCCTGGGAAGGTTCTTTCTGGTCACCAGGGATTTTTTTGGTTAAAGCAGTTTGGCTTAAACCTTGTTTTTGTTTTTGTGATGGCAGGTTTAAGAGAATGGCTGCGTAACGCTGTGAAATTTTGTTTCCTGCTCAAGGAAAATGTCATAGAAACTGCTGTGATGTGAACACAGCTTACACAAGGACAGCACTATGGGAAAAGCTCGAGTGTATGAGTCTTTTTTTTTTATTTCAAAAAAGGTGAAATGTCAATTGATGACAAACCTTGTTCTCAATGTCCATCAATTCCCCAAACAGATGCAAGTGTTAACTCATTGTATATTTGAAATTCATGTCACCAGGTCAGGCTGTTCATCAAGCTTTCTATTTAGAGGTTCTGAAAAATTGTAACGTTATGCAGCAACAAAAAAGGACTAATTTGTGGCAGACAGGGGACTGCTTTTGCCACCATGACAAAGTACCTACTCACGCAGCCATCTCGGCGTGCCCCTCTTTTGGCAAAACACAGCATACTTCTCTTGTCCCACACATGCTTACTCACCTGATCTTGCTCTGCTAATTCATTTTGCTTCCCCAAACGAAGAGGGCCATGGAAGGACAGTGATTTGATGACCCAGAAGAGGTGAAGAAACAAACACGGGAGGTGCTATCACCCATCAAACAAGAGTGGAATGGCAGATTTGACAAATGTATCAAGTGTAATGGAGAGTACTTTGAAGGGGATAAGGTTGTTTTGTAAAAAATAATATTTAAATACATATCTTTGGGAAAAATGCCATTTTTCCAGGGGGAATTCCCTTTGTATGACAAGGTGAGCAGGAAGAGAGCCAGCTTCCCCACTGTGTTAGCAGGCAAAGCAGCAGGCCACTCCCCAAAGAAGCTGTTGTTCAATTGCAGGTACCTGTGTCAACCCTAATCTCCCCAGCACGACTTGGCTGTCCCAGCAGGCCCCTGTGTGGAGCTAATCACAACCTGTCAGGCCACTCCTGGTGGGGGCCTCAACTGTCAGACCACTGAACACCTGGCCACGAGGACACAAAGCCCAACTATCATGGCCACTGGTGACCCCTTGTCGGAGTCACTGTGGGCCCCGTGATGTCCGGCCCCAGCAGCTACCTGGATTGGCCTCGGTTGGACACACAGCATGGTTGGCTGGAACCAGCTCTTGTGATCCAGTTCCTGCCCATCTGTCATCTGGCCAGCGCTCAGTGACCAGCCAGGGCACAGTTTTCCTCCCGGCCTCATTTCTGTGCTCTGTCCATCTTCTGTCCACGTGGAGTCACAGGGACCCCACTCAGCCACCTCAAAAAGCCCTTGCTGTTCATGCAGGGCAGGGGACATGGAGCACAGAGCTGGACAGACTCGTTGCTCCTGGAGCTTCTTACTGCCTCTGAGTGGACATAGCTAAGCCCAGGACATGGGCTTACGTGTGTGCATCCCTGTACCTGCACAGGCGTGGACATGCACACATGCTCCGACCTGGTGTAGGTGAGAAGCCACGAATGCCCCTTCCAGTGATGGCGGGTGGGGAATGACCACTCGGGCCCCACCACAGGCAGTGAAAACATGGCAAAATACTAAGTGATGGTTTAGTAGTACTGGAAGGCATCTAGAAACAGACAGAGGCAGGAGAGCGTCTTCTCACAGTAACAGTGACTGAAAGTGAGGGGTGGAGTGTCCGACACGGCACCCTGGAGTGGCTTCTCTGACAGCTGGGGGTGGGGGTGTCGGTGTACTCTCTGCCTCCATGCTGGCTGCAGACTTCCAGCTCCACTTCTCTTGTCCGCCAGCCTGCTGGGAGGGAGATAGAGCTTCTGAACTGGTTCATGTGAGCTCATTCTTAAGCCTCTGTCCATCCATCCATCCATCATCTGGGCATTTATGCACACATGCACCTAAGGATGTGTGCTCATACTTATGATGTGTTCATTGTAGGTATCTTTACATATGTGCACACAGCGCATGTATCTGTGTGCAGGTCATGGGCATACACTTATGGTTCAAGGTGCTCATGCATGTTGGCATGTGTTCATGTGGGCATGTATATCTTGGGCACAAAGTAGGCAGGTTAGAAAAGTTGATTCTAAATCTGGAAAACATTCCTGAGGAAAGGAGCGCCAAGAGGAATTCGCCATCCATTGTCAATGCCACCAGCTGTGTTTCGTCCCACTCTGTTGTGGGTGGTCACAGGTGTTTGAGGTTCTCTGCTCTGGAGCTGCCCACCCAGGCCCCTGGGAAGCCCGGCTGTGTGTCCACACACCAACTGGGCAAAGCTGCCTACCCCACGGGGTCAGCCTTCTGCACGTTTTCTGGAAATGCGCCGGTGCCTGGGTGGCCCCGCAAGTCCGAGGCTGTCATGTGAGCTGCGTCCCACAGGGGCCATGGGAATGTCCCCAGAGCTGCTTTCTCTCGTTGCAACATTGGGGCAGTACAGCCGCAAGAAGCAGCAGTTATTGCTACTTTCTTACTAACTACAATTGTTCGATTAGGCTGTTGTTAATTCAAAATATTCCCTGCATTTAATTAGTACTCTAAAAGAGGGACTCATCAACAGTCCAGTTAGGGACAATGATGTACTCTCCTTTTTTCTTGATATTTTATTATAGCAATATAGCTACTGTTAATTAAAGTTATCTCCTTCTTGGTTTCTTTTTCCTAATTTTAGATGAATGAATAACTTTTAAAAGAAGTTTATTTAATTACAAATATTTTTTCTTGTGTTTTATTGGTCATCTGTAGTGTAATAATAGCAGCTCTCTTGAGAGATTACCAATTTGGGCTGAGAACTGGGAAAACAGATGGATGCAGCCCAATGAGGCCCAGATGTGTGCCTCAAGCTTTGTGAGTTCAGTACCAGGGGGACCACAGAGGACTGTGGGCAGCGGCACCCCTCGGAGTAGCTGCCCCTGAGTTCTTTGGGAAAATAGCTTCAGAGACTTTGCCCTTCTACTGGAGAGGGTTTATTACAGTTGTACAGATTTATTGACTTGTTTGGGTAAACAGTAAATAAATGGATGGTGTCAGGGGAACCAGCCCCTAAAAATCACCACAGGTCTGGTAGGCACAACTATACAGCGGTTAAAGTAAAGGAAGTGAAATAACGGAGTCAGACACATTTCATGGTCATATGCTCACCTCAACCCAGTTTGGTGATCTTCCTGACGATGTGGAAGGTAAGAATTGCAGGAGAGAGAGAGGGCAGGGAAAGAGGATGGGGGAGAGTGAACAGGGGGAAAGGACTGGGGAGAGGGAGCTCTTTATTTCTAACCAAGACTTAAATATCTTTGGGGCACACAAGCTCACTGATTACAGGTAAAGGTGTACGTCACAGGAAGGGGTTGCACTATAGGTAATACAGTAGTGAGAGGGTGAGGATCTAGGGGTACATATGCAATAGGAAGGAAAGGTATTGGGGACACACATGCAATAAGATGGGCACATCCTAGATTCAGGATGGCGGTCTAACTTGGGATGTCACCACGCAGGTTTGACCTGTTCTCTGACTCTCCATGGAAAGCATTATCAGTAGGGCGTGAACCCCACCAAAGTGGACCAGACTGATGGCTGAATGCCTTCAGGGAGAACAACTGCAAGCAGCTGTCCTCCCACCCTGTGCTGGCGAACAGCCTCTAATGTTTGGCACATCTTTGGGAGGAGACAAAGCTGGGGGAATCCCACATGATGGTTTTAAGCTGTTTCTCTGGCACTGGAAGACAGCCAGTCCTGTCCTTGGTGAGCACCTTGTAGGGTTTGGTCAGTATATTATGCAAATGAAGTGATTGCAGACTATGCACAAGAAGTGACTCTGATCCACCCAGGGGATTAGTCCATTTGTCGCGCAAGCTTTGAAACTGACAAGGGGTTTGTTTCCATAAGCAGCAATCCCCGCAGGTTTCAGAAAGGAGAAATGAGGAGGGAAGCGAGCAAGGGAGATGAGGAAGCCCCTGGCATGCCTCCTGGGACACTGAGGACATCCAGGGACCCAGAGGGGCCCCATGGCAGGAGGTGGGCAGGGAAGATGGGGGGAGGGCAGCAAAAACCCATATGCGCTTGTCATGTTTAAAAAATAACTGGCCCAGTCTAAACCAAATTCCATTTTTAAATCAACTGTAGCTAAACCTGAAATGTTCATCGTTCCCCTGAAGGGGCAATTCAACTTCTTGTCAAAGTTTAATTGCTTCTAACACAGAAGCTGTTAAGGGTCAAGATAGTCTTCTGCTTGTGTTCAGAAAGGTTTACTGAGAGATCTCTGTCAGGAAGGTTTGTCCCAGGGAAAAATACTTTGGTCAAGATGAGGTTAGAAAACAGAGTTGATCATGTTAAGTGGAGATGAAGTCCTGTGATTGTCTCATGACTCTGCTACCAAGGTGAAGTAAGAGCCAATTAACCAAATATCCGTCTAATTTACTGACTCAAATCAGGCTTCATTCACTCCGGGACCTTCCCACCGTTTCTGTGGACCCTGGGAGTCGGGGAGTTATGGGAGAGGCAAACAGACCGTTCGTGCTGCAGTAGATGTCGGCAAGTGAGCGGTGATGTTACAGAGGGTGTCTCAGCCATCTCGCTCCAGGAGGGCAGTGCTCAGTGTCTGGTTAGAGATGAGCGCTGAGGAAGGTTTATGTTCAACAACCAGGGTGTCCCTCTGGGAACCTACAGCCTGACAAAGCCTCCCTCTTCCCCTGAGATTTGGAACACCAACACTGAAACATCCTAGATCTAAGTGCCTCCATTTGTCGAAAATCTCTCCACAATAAAATTCCTCATTTTCCTTTGGAGTGCAGGGACAGGCGTAGCTAAGACAGACATCCTAAATTGTTCCACCAAGGGCCGGGCACAGCGTAGCGCAGCAGAGGCCTGGGTGGCTGAAGTGGCGGGCCCAGCAAAGAGAAAGGCCTGTTCACTTGCAGGACTGAGAGGAGCTGAGTCTTCCTGTTCCGAAAAAGGGAGGGATGTGCACTCCTCTTCCAGGCTTTGCTCACATGCTTACAGAACCCAAGTTGCATCCAAGAATTTCTCAAACACACCACTTACTCATAGTTAGGGTCTGTGAGTCCTGGATGGCCATTGCCAGGAACTGTGGGACCCAGCAGAGAAGTGCTGGGGGGCGGGGGGGAGGTGGTGGTGGTGGTGTCACAACGCGTACAAAGGTTGGAGAGTGACAGATGGCTGATCCCACTGCATGGCAATCAGCTTTGGCCAATGGTGACACTCTCTTCTCCTGACTTTAGAGGACTTTAGCGTTCCTGGGCCATGGCATCCATTGCGGTCAGGCGAGTGGGGTCACTACGCCACACACACTGAGAGTCTGTAGGGAGGGCAGCCCAGTCCTGTGGCAGACTTCATGTAGCTGCAAGCCTGGAGCTCGGGGCTCGGACACGGTGTTGGTCTATGTCCTGGGTGAAATTCCTCTTCTTTACTGACCCTCCACTTCATCAAGCCTCCTCCAGGGACTGCTCTCTCCTGATTCCATGTCCACCACACTCAAGACGAAGTCTCCCCATCCTCACTTCTAAGGAGCATTTAGCACTGCCCTTTCTCCCAGACAAATGTGTTTGTTCTTCAGGTATCTGCAGGACTCTCAATATTCTTGGCCAACCCCACAATTAAAAGACATCCCTTCCTCTGTTATCTTCCTTATCCCTTGTCCAACTTCAGCAATTGGAATAAAAATAGGAAGCAAAGAAGAAAGAATAGTAGCTGGAAAATATGACCTGAGTGATATAAACGAAGGTAGAAATCACATGACAGGATTTTGCCATCCCAGTGACTTCTTCAGGGCCAATACCCCTTATCCACATCACCAGTGGTGACTGCATATGTGAATTTCTTCATATACACAGAAATGAAACTGGCTACATCTGTGAAAAGATACAATGAAGAAGCGCAATGTGAGCAGCTAAAACAAGACCAGGGATCACCTGTGGAACAGATCATCAATTGCTCATGTGCAAATTCTGGTGGAAGCTGAATAAGATGAAAATAAATCCACGAGGACATGTGCTGTTTTCAAGGTCTCTAGAATCTTGAACATCTCAAGAGCAGGTTTCATGCGTGGATCACACGGACAGAAGACTTGATGAACTGTGGGAGGACATCAAGAACATCAGTCATGAAGAAATCAAGAAGTCATTACAGATAGGAAAACAGAAAAGACCAAAGTGGGTATCAGAAGAGATTCTGAGATTTAGCCTAAATCATAGAGTCTATAGGGAAAATAGACAAACTTATTAAGTCAAAGAATTGACCAGATATTTTTGAGGCAGCTCAAAAAGACAAAGTAGAACATTAAAACGAAATGTTCAAAGACCTAGAGTTACAAGATTGAAAAGGAAAACCATGCTCAGCATGTCTTAGACTGGAAGGCGTAAGAAAAAATTCAAGCCTCGAGTTGCCACTTTGAAAATTTGTTTGCTTTTGGTTTTTTTTTTTTGGGGGGGGGCATCACTGCCCTCAGGCGATGGGAGTAGGAGGCCCAGCCTTTGCTCCATGGAGCTGGAATTGAACCTCCGTCCCAGTGGGCCACAGTCCCGCACACAACCACTATGCCACCGGGGCTCAGCCCACCACTTTGAAAATTTCTATGGGTAAAAATTGATGCAGGAAGTATCAAGAATTATGGAAAGAATACACAGAGTCACTACATCAAAAATAACTAGCTGACATCCAATCGCTTCAAGAGGTAGCATATGATCAAGAACCAGTGGTACTTGGGAAGAAGCCCAGGCTGCACTGAAAGCATTAGCTAAGAGGCCAGTGAGAGGCAGACCCTCCCTGAGATGAACTGACACCAGGATGGCAATGGTGGGCCACAGTACAGCAAGTACTGTGTGCAGTGGAGGCTGGGCAGTGTGTTGTATGCTGTGCGGGGCTGGGCAGTGTTCTGTGTGTGCAGAGCAGGACTGGGTAGTGTGTTGTGTGTGCAGATCAGGGCTGGGTAGTGTGTTGTGTGTGCAGAGCAGGGCTGGGTAGTGTGTTGTGAGTGCAGTGGAGGGCTGGGCACTGTTCTGTGTGTGTGTGCAGTGCAGGGCTGGGGAGCATGTTGCATGTTGTGCAGGGCTGGGTAGTGTGCTGTGTGGGCAGTACAGGGCTGGGCACTGTTCTCTGTGTGTATTGTGTAAGGCTGGGCAGTGTGTTGTGTGTGCAGTGCAAGGCTGGGAGGTGTGTTGTGTGTGCAGTGCAGGACTGAGCAGTGCTCTGTGTGTATTGTGCAGGGCTGGGCAGTGTGTTGTATGTGCAGTGCAAGGCTGGGAGTGTGTCATGTGTGCAGTGTAGGACTGCGCAGTACTCTGTGTGTATTGTGCAGGGCTGGGTGGTGTGTACTGTGCAGAGTGCAGGCTTGCGCAGTGTGGTGTTGTGTTGAACATGGAGTAACTATGCATCAGAACCCACTGGGTGGCACCTGGCAGCAACCACGGGAGGAGACAGAGAATAATTACTAGCAGGTAATTTGGCCAATTACATCCATCGGTAAAGCCAATTACGGGATCAGCACTGACTATCAATAGAATTCCACTTCTCTGTTGAACAACTCAAGTCCCAGGAAGGATATGACTCTCGCAAGGAATACTTCCCTTTCCCTTTGATCTGTGGCATGGAAGCCACCCAGATACTTTGTCCAAAAAATCATTTATAGAAGGAGTATTCCTTGGGATGTGTGCACACCTCTCCTAAGAGCAGAGACCAATGATTTTTAAGAGGCAAGTGACTCACCTGCCCATGAAAACCATGGACAGACTAAACAGGCCACCTGGGTGCCTTGTGTGTCACCGCCACGTGCCTGGAACAGCCTCCTCTTCTCTGCAGTTGAAAGGGTGGGCGAAACCCATCCACACGCCTTTACATAAATAATATTCCATTATTTTTATCGGAGGACATGTGCTGCTTTGTTTCCTGAATTTTCCCTAACATCTGTAATTACTTGACATTTAAAGAACATATCACTAGAATGATTTAGGGTTTTTTCCAATGCTACAATTTCTTATGTGTTACTGCCTGTCTCCTTGCCCCCTAAACATGTTCAATTAAAAATAGACCTTCACAGTCAGAGTCTGAGAGTAACTCTTTGAGCTAATTGCTCAAGCCCTCAGCTATTCTCTCTTTGAATTTGGAGATGGATTGTGACGTGGTAATGGATGATGTGGAGCGAGAGTCCCTCCAACTCTGTCCCTCAACACACCCAACCCTGATGTTTCAAATAGACGCTGTCCTGCCCAGAGCCAGGAGTCACTGGGTAACAAGAATCACGATGTGTGCAGCATTTAAAGGTGACATTTTAGCATCAATGTTCTTTCTTTCATGAACGAATTTGCTTCCCAAACAAAACTGATGGATGTTTGAGTTAGTCTGGGTAGATATAGAGAAACAAATCCATAGAAACTTTTATGTGTAGAAGAAAGAGTTTTTATATACAAAAGCAACTGTACATTAAGAAGACATCCCAACCCAGTCCAAGGTCATACCAGCCCATATGTCTGATACATATGTCTTTAAATTCTTCAGACTCACGAAACACATGCAATGATGCCAGATGCAAGATGATCACAAGCCAGATGCGCAGAATGCCTTTGGACCCAGTGGCGTTTAAACGTCTCAGTGCTGGCAGGGTCTCCAAGTGGCTCCTCCAGCTTCAGAGGTCTGGTTGCATCCACGTGGCTTATCCAACTCAGGGCACTGGGGTAGCTCCATGTGGCTTCTCCTCAGGGCTGTCTCACAGGAAGTAAACCTTGTCAGTAGAGAGTCTTCAAGGAAGTGAACTGAGAGAGATAGTGTCTCTGCTTCCAAGAAGGAATTCCCACATTTCCCAGAATTCTCAGGAGAAGGTCATGCGGACACAGAGGTCTTATTGGCTATCTCCAGATTGACAGGCTACACTCCACTCCTACACTCTGAACCCTCAAATTGACACTAGATAAGGTGGCTGCTGATTTGACACTTTTCGCATAGCTCTCAACTCCTCCCTGTAGTAGCCTTTCCCCTGCCTGCAGCAACCAGGGAGCCCTCTGCTCCAGTGTGGTCAGTTAGTGTCATTGGAAATGCACATGACTCCTTTAATTAGCATTTTAGAGACTTCTTTAAGAAGCCCTGGGGGTGCAGTGGTTATGAGTTGGCTGTGATGAGCAAGGTCGGCAGTTCGAAACCACCAGCGACCTCGTGGGAGAAAGAGTGGGTTCTCTACTCCTGAGAAAAGCGACTGTCTCAGAAACTCACAGGGGGTGCTATAAGTCAGCGTTGGCTCAGTGGCAGAGTGTGGTTTAGATAGCGGGGAAGGGGGGGGATCACAGGCTAACCACAGGCTCCAGCATGAAGCCCTTCAGTCTCAGAAGCTCTGAGGGCCTGAGTCTGGATGCATTGGGTGAGGAGTGTTCCCTAACTGTGTGAGGTCAGGGGGTGTCTCTTAGAGTCCATCTTGCCTGGGTGGGTGCTTCCTGTGAACTTGTCCTGTGTTTGCTGCTTACCCAGAGAAGGCCCTGTGCTTTCTATTGTCACCCACTTATGTTCTGTCCTGTGCTAGGATTTGGGGGGGGGGGGCAGTCTAAATCCAGCCTGTTCAGGACGTCTGTCGACTTGGGATGTTGATGTTAGCCTCTCCCCAGGTCTGCTGTTACTGTGGCCTGCCTTTCCCCCAGGGCATGAGCTGGCTGTCCTCCATGGCCTCTGGCAGGGTCCCTGTCTTTCTTTCACTGGAGATAAAGTTTGTTCCCTCTTCTTGCTTTCCTTTCTCACTTGATTGTTCAGGGAACAAGACAGTCTGAGTGAAGTCCTCCCTGCTCTTGAGGCTATGCGGAAGGCAGGCAGCTCCTCGGCAGGACTTCCGAGGACCTCGGCAGCCTGGGATGTGCATTGCTGCCAGCACGCGTCTCGGGTGTGCACTCAGGACCTCCCACTCCAAGGCAGGACGGAAGGGTGGTGCTGCCTTTTTCGTCACATTGAGGTCAAGGGGACTTGAGCATGCAGGGAGGCTGCTCAGTATCCTGGTATGAGATGCTCACCAGCATCTTCCATTCGGGGAATTCATCTTCCATGAACATGTGCTCTGATTTCTACTCCACCCTTCATGCCGAGAAGGCCCATGAACAAAGGGCAAGACTAAATGAAGGCTGCCTGCAGACACATGCTTACCTTGTCTCTGCTCCCCAGCTGATGGAGGTATTATCTGTCTACAGTCCTTTCAACAAAGCTGCTTTCAAACCTCAGATCTGTTTAAATTAACATGACAGGTGGTTTGTAAAGGAGACATTGTGTTGGAAACAAAGACTTATCCAAGGAGCCTATTTTTTACTGTCAGAAATTTAGATCCACAGACTCTCTCTCTTTCACACACACACACTCTCTCTCTCTCTCTATACTTGAGTATAAGCAAACTCGAATATCATCTGAGGCACATGATTTTACCACAAAATCTGCATTAAAGATGTGCTGAAAATCTCGGCACACACACACACACAAACACAAACATTCTACATTGGAGGTTGGTAAATCTCATTTAGCCCTTTGCTAAGGAAAGGTTAGCATGTTCATAGCTATAGAACCTCATTATCTATTTTGTTTCCTAAGCATAGCAGTTGATAACACCAAATTATGTCATGGGTATGGCTTCCTTACCCCTTTCTGTTCTCCCAAGCCAAAACAGACAACAACAACAATAACAACAACAAATAAAGGGGGGGGGGCACGAGATGTTTGATGCTGTTGTTGCCACTTAATATTCTCAGGAAACTGGTAAAGCTATTTTCTTTTGATGGCCTGATAGTTGAGAGCATTAGTGAAAATGACCTGACCTCTACAGAGTGACCTCAAGCCCATGTCTTTGATCTCTAGCCCTAGCTTCCCGCCAGCATGGACCCTCAACTGAAGGGCAGCTTGGGGACTCACACACATGGCTCTACCATTCTGAAACTGTTTTCAACTACTGAGCCCTCTTCACTTGGTTCCAACAGAGTTCCTGCTTCCATTCCATGTATCTCAGATTGTGGGGAATGCTCACTGAAACATTTTAACTGCCTCACTGATGAGGGTGACTCTTCCGGCTAATGTCTCTAACTTCCACTAACTGCCCTTTCCCTGTGTGGGTCCCGTAAGAAGGTGGGGGAGATACAGAGAGGGTTCACCTGGGAATAACCGTGATCATTGTTCCCTGCCATGTATGAAGGGAGCCCTCTGGGAGGCATGGGGATCTCATTATCAACAAGGGCCAGGAGTGAAACTCAGTCTCGGAACCCGAGATCACTGCACAGTGAACCCCTTGGATCCAAAAGACAGCTGCGGCTTCAGAGGAGCAGCAGCAGGACCAGAAGCCCAGGCTCCACTGTGGCCTAACTCTCCGTTAGCTTTCTTACAGACACTCTACTCACTGGCCAGAGCTGAGAGTAAGGGCGGCCAGATGGAGGGGCTGTCACACACAGGTCTGCCCATGAAGAGGCTCTTGTTGGCTGTTCAGCTGGTGCTTCTTCCACAGAAGAGCCATTTGAGGGGGTCATCGCTGGTCCCTACAAAATAAATCTTACAAAATGCAGACAAGAACATTTTGGGAGTGAGTCTCTCACCCAATGCGATTTTAATGCAGCTCAGGGCGGGTCCTGAACTACTTAGCACTCACCTGTGGGGACCAGCTCTCCAAGGACTGCAAATCTTCCCAGAAAGGCCCATCTCCAAGTCAGAGACTCTCCAGATGTCCCTTTAAGGATTCATAAGACGTTAAATTACAGAACTGATGTGGATTTACTGTAAATCAGCCTCACCTACATGGGGTGTTCCACATCAGTCCGTGGACAGGCTGTAATTTATGGAGGCGGCCCAGCCAAGTGGCTGCTGCTCCCTCGTGCAGCTGCCAGAGATTAACGGCTCTTCTTTGTTGGCTGGGGAGGAGTTATTTGTGCATTTCAGGGGCCCAGGGTGCCGTGTGCATCACAGGAACCCGGCTTGCTGTGTGCGTCACAGAAGCCCAGGGTGGCGTGTGCATCACAGGAGCCTAGGCTGCGTGTGCAACACAGGAACCCAGGGTGCGTGTGCATCGTAGGTGACCCCATTTGTCGTGCCAGCCCCCCAAACACCATGTCTTCCCCAACCCCAGGCTTATGAGAGTGTCTATGAGGCTGCCAGAATACTGTCTCATTCCAGGGACAGGCTTTTGATGGAGAGCCCTCCTCTGAGGCATCAAATGCAAATGTTCAATTAGGATAGACCCTTGTGCACAGCCGAGAACGTGTTCAGAGAAGCTGAAGCTCCAGCAATGATACCAATGGTCCTCAGACCCAGGAAGGCAGGGACACACGCTGCACTATCACTGAAGAGGAATTTGGAGAGACCCCTCCCCACACAAGGGTGCAGTCTCTGACCCCCAGCCAAATGGGGGCTTTCCATGCCCAGCTCATTCATCCTGAGCCTCGGTCAAAGCTGGGGAGCAGGCACAGGGAAGAATGCTTCCCTTCAGCACCCCTTTTCTCAGTCAACTGGGCCTTGGCTCCATCTCTCCATGCTTACCTTGCTAGTACTCCGAAGAAGACCCAGGGCTATGAACCTGGCCAGTCTGGCTTTATCCACAACACTCTTCTCTCCTGCCCTCCCATGCTGAGGGCTAGTGAGGCTGAGGACCCTGCTGGGAAGGTACTATCCTAGGGGGCACAAGAGGGAATTGTGCTAAGTGGAGTAAGCCGAGCACAAAAGGACAAGTACAACATGATTCCACTGAGGTTAGCTTAAAAAACATGATGGACATAGGGGAAAAGTTACTGAGTGCATAAGTTCCCAGGGGCCCAGGCACTCTGGCAGGGGTCAGATCCAACCCTGGAATGCATTTGGCCTTCAACTAACAAGGGGCGGGGGAAGAGAACAGAAGACGTGGATAGTGGGGGAACAGGGCACTAACCACCCACAGGGAAGTTTTGTGTATGTCTCCACAGGAAAGGGAGAGAGGGACAAAATTTCAACCTGGTACACGAAGCCTTGAGAGCAACATACCAACATGAAGCAGTAAACTACCAGAGAGGTCTGCTGGGCCAGCCCCTATCCCAGCTATGTTGACTCCCTCCCCAGATGAATGCACTATAGAGGACTTTAATGAAGATATAGCCCAGCAGCTGGGTGGGTCTGCCCAGACCACAGGGAGAAAACTAGGAGAGAGAGAGAGAGAGAGAGAGAGAGAGAGAGAGAGACCAAGGCACATAGAGGAACCAACTTAGGGCAGGTCCTACCAAGAGACATGACATCCAGTCACTGACCCACAGTGCTGCAGGGGACAGCACTTGAGACACAGTGTGAGAATAGTGCCAGGGGGTCTTACCCCCTCATACAGGGGGAAACCTTGAAGGGAGCACAACAGAGCAGCAAGGGGAGCAAAGCAACCAAGTCCCTGAAGAATACAAAAATAGACTTTGGACTCAGAGATCAGGGCTTGATACCTCATCAGACAGGATCAGAAAACATTCATAAGGGTCAGCAGACAAAGCTGGAACTATTTACAGCCCCCTCCCACACTCTTCTTCCTCTTCTTCTTCCCCTTCCTCTTCTTTTTTCATGTCTATCCCTATAAGACAGGCCGACAATCCCAAGGATGAGACAAGGGGACCGACAGTTCCAGGCAGAGAGGTGAGGGGCCGTCGGGGACAGGGAGGGGTGCCAACACACCCAGGGACAGCAGGACAAGAGATCTAAAATCAAAGACGATGAGGTCAAAGGACGCCTAGTGGAACTTGATCAAGTGCAATGTAACTGAGAGGAATTACTGAAAGCTTAGGCAGGTTGACCATGATCGTGGGACAGGAGGAAAGTGACAGGAAACAGAGGAAAGAACAAGAAGGCACAGGTATCCATAGAGTTATAAATGCAGGTCTGTGTCTATGTCAATATATTAATAATAATGGTAGGGATATAGGTCTATGTGCATATTTTAAGTATCGGTTAGCAAATGGACTTTGGGCCTCTACTCAAGTACTCCCTCAATGCTAGAACACTGTTCTAATAACCTGGCATTCCTTCTCAACACAATCACTGATGTCAAAATGGGAGCATAAGCAAATGTGGTAAAGAAAACTGATGGTGCCTGATTATTAGAAGATATAACATCTGGGGTCTTAAAGATTTGAAGTTAAACAAGCGGCCATCTAGCAGGGAAGCACCAAAGACCACATGGAAGAAACCCAGTCTGTGTGATCACAAGTTGTCATCGGGATCAGGTATCAGGAATCAGAAAACCCCAAACAATCATATGGGATGCAAATATCGGGGGGGGGGGCCTCATAGTGGAAACCCACAGCTCCTCTGGAGACAATTGGATATCCCCTCACAGAAGGGTCACAGGAAGAGATGAGCCAACCAGGGTGTAGTATAGCACCGAGGAAACACAGCATTCCTCTAATTCTTTAATGCCTCCTCTCCCCACTATCATGACCCTAGTTCTAGCATACAAATCCAGCAAGACTGATATAATTAAGAGCTCTAGACACACAGAATCCAGGATAGATAAATCCTTCAGAAGCAGTAAGGGGGGTAGTAGTACCATGAGGATAGGAGGAATGTGGGGGGAGAAAGGGGGGACTGATCACAAGGATCAACATCACAAGGGGGATGAACAACGGAAATGTGGGTGAAGGGAGATAGCAGATGGTGCAAGATACTAAAATAATAATTTATCAAGGGTTCAGAGGGAAAAAAGAGAAGCTGATACCAAGGGCACAAAGAGAAAGAAAGTGTTTTGAAAATGATGATGGTAATCTATGTACAAGTGTGCTTAATGCAATTGATGCATGGATTGTGACAAGAGCTATAAGAGCCCCCAATAAAATGATTTACAAAAGAGAGAGGGGCACCAAAACTCTAACAACTAGAACAGAGTCAACAGAATAATCTCTCCAACAGTAAAAGAAAAGAAATAATAGAAATTAGGGCAGAGTTGAACCACTGGGAAGACAAAAAAATAATGCAGAAGATTAATGCAGCAAAAAGCTGGTTCTTTAAAAGGATCGATACAATTGACAGGCCGCTGGCAAACCTAACCAGAGTAAGGCAAGAACAAGAAACAATATACAGGATGAGGAATGAAATGGGGGAAATCACAAGAGACCCTAATGAAATTAAAAGGATTAACACAAAGTACTATGAAAATCTGTACTTCAACACATTCAACAATGTGAAAGACATGGACAAATACCTTGAAAAACAATTGCTCCCTAGACTACCTGGGTTAGTCCGGGTAGACTAGAGGAACAAATTCAAGGACACGCATATCGATATAAGGAAAGGGTTTATATATAAAAGGAATGGGACATAGAGAAAGCATCCCAGCTCAGTCCAAAGTCATAAGTCCGATATTAACCCATATGCCTGAAATCAGTCTATAAAGTCTTCTTCCAACTCACAAAGTCACAGGTCAGTGGGTGCAGAATCCCAGTGCTGGCAGGGCACCTCGCCTCCAGGGCTCAGGGTCCATCAACAGTCCATCATCGCTGGCAGAGGTCTCCATCAGGCCACCCCAGCTTCAGAGGTCTGACTCCACCAGGGCAAAGCCGTGTGATCTCTCCGCCGGCTCCACCAGCTTCTCGAATGCTGCCAGCTTGTCTTGTCCATGATTAATCATCTCTGAGACTAACTCCCAACAACTGGGGAAGATAGCTTCTCATTTTCACAAGGGAAATATGGCAAGATTTCCCAGAAGTCTCAGGAGAAAGCCATGCCCACATAGAGGCCTCATTGGCTACTCAATGGCTATCTCCAGATTAACAGGCTAGACTCCACCCCTACATTTCAATCATAAAATTAACATAAGCACATGACTCCCACACTTCCCCAGATAGAGGTCAAGAAACTAAACAAACCCATAACAAGAGAAGAGATAGATATGGTTATCAAGAAGATACCAACCAAAAAAGCTCCCAGATGAGATGGCTTCACTGGGGAATTCTATAAGGCTTTCAGGGAGGAGCTGGCACCGATTCTCCACAAAGTTTTCCAGAGTATAGAAAAAGATGGAAAACTCCCAAACTCATTCTATGAAGTCAGTTTAACTTTGATACCCAAATAGGGAAGGGATCCCATAGGAGTAGAGAAGTATAGACAAATATCTCTAATGAACATAAGTGCAAAAATCTTCAACAAGATATTGGCCAATAGAATACAAAAATATATAAAATGCATAATCCATCAGGATCGGGTAGGATTCATCCCAGAGATGAAGGGATGGTTTAACATCTGTAAATCCATCAATATTATACATCACATTGATAAGAGGAAGTATAAGAACCATATGGTAATACCTATAGAGGCAGGGAAAGCATTTGACAACATCCAGCACCCTTTCCTAATTAAGACGCTCAGACAGATAGGAATAGAAGAAGGTCAGTTCCTCAAATTAATACAAGTGATCTACAAGAAGCCGACAGCTAACATAATAGTCAAAGGAGAAAAGACTAAATCAATGCCACTGAAGAAAGGGACTAGACAAGGATGGCCCTTATTCCCACTACTATTCAATATTGTACTGGAGGTCTTAGCAAATAACATAAGACAACGGAAAAACATCCAAGGTTTCCAAATGGAAGGGGAGAAGGTCAAATTATCATTATTTGCTGATGACATGATCCTGTATATTGAAAATCCCAAGAGCTCCACAACTGGAGTACTAACAGCGATAAAGGGATATAAAAGAGTGGCAGGATACAAGATCAACAAACAGAAGTCGATTGGTTTGCTGTATACATCTGACAAGAACATGGAAGAGGCGATCAGGAAGGCAGTACCATTCACAATAGCCAAGAATAAATTGAAGTATCTAGGGACATATCTAACAAAAAAAAGGACCTACACAAGGAAAACTACAAAACTCTACTACAGGAAACGGAAAGCAACCTCCACAAATGGAGGAATACCCCATGCTCATGGATTGGGAGACTCAATATAGTAAAGATGTCTATCCTACCCAGGACACTTCATAAGTTTAACGCTAACCCTATTCAAATACCAACAACCTTCTTCAGAGAACTGGAAAAACTGACCACCAATTTCATATGGAGAGGGAAGAAGCCCAGAATTGGCAGGGATCACCGCAAAAAGAAAAACACAGTCAGAGGGCTCGCTTTACCTGACTTTCACACCTACTACAAAGCTACAGTGGTCAAAACAGCATGGTACTGGCATAATGACAGATACACAGACCAATGGAAAAGAATAGAAAACCCAGAAATAAAACCATTAGCATATAGACAACTGGTTTTCAACAAGGGCCCCCAAAGCATCAAGTGGGAGGGTAATGCCCTAGTTAACAAATGGTGCTGGAGACAATTGAAATCCACATGTAGAAAAATGAAACAGGATCTCTACTTCACGCTATGCACAAGAACAAACTCAAGGTGGATCACGGATCTGAAAGTAGAACCACAAACCATCAGAACCATTAGTGAAAGGATCGGGGAAAAATTTAAGAACCTTGACCCAGGGAACACAAAGGCTAACTACAATAGGGCAGGGTACATATGAAGGGGAACCAAAAATTGACAAATGGGATTTACTAAGAATAAAACACCTGTGCATCAAAGGACTTTGCCAAGAGGGTAACCAGGCAACCCACAGACTGGGAGAGAATTTTTTGCAACGATACAACAGACAAAGGGCTTATTACAAAAATCTACAATACTCTCTTTTCCTGCAAAAATACGAAACAGATAAACCCTTTGAAGAAATGGGAAAAAGAACTAACAAGAAGTTTCACTAGGGAGGGGATCCATGTGGCCAATAAACATATGAGAAAATGCTCCCAGTCATTAGCCATCAGAGATCAAAACAACCATGAGATACCATCTATCACCTTTGAGGCTAGTCCAGATCAGAAAATCAGAGTGCAACAAATGTTGGAGGGGATGTCACGAAATAGGAACACTTCTACATTGTTGGTGATCATGTAGATATGTACAGCCGCTATAGAAAGCAGTCTGGCAATACTTAATGGAAATGAAAATTGAGCTACCTTTTGATTCAGCTATCCTGCTACTGGGTATATACCTAGAAGAGCTAAGAAATAAACCGCAGCAAGTGGTATGCACGCCAATGTTTACTGCAGCACAATTCACAATTGCAAAGAGTTGGAAGCAATCTAAATTTCCATCGGTAGATGAATGGACCAGCAAACTCTGGCATACACACACAATGGAGTACTTTTCCCCACTCAAAATCACTGATGAGCACATGAAACACATCTCTTCATGGGAAGAACTGGAGGAAATCATACTAAGCAAAGTCGATCACAAAAGGAGAAGTACTGTATGAGTCCCCTGAGGTAAGTGTAACCAGTATGGTGGGTATAGAAGAGAAGACTCCTATACCATAACAGTTGGGCCAAGATTTAGGGTAAGGGGAGGAGGGTGGACCAAACCCAGGGAGGGGCATGCTGGGTACAACACAGTAATGGGAGAAAGACGAGAGGGGAAGGAGAAAAAAGGGAGTTCGGAAATGAAAGGATAACAGAGGGAACAGGGTACTAACCCACTCAGGGGGAGAGTACTGGTCTTGTCTTCATAGAAGCCAGAGTGGGCGAGCAGATCCTACCATGAAGCTCCCATCCATGAGGACAGCATAGACGCATGGAAGGATGCCGGAAAAGAGAGAGCTACAGAGTCAGACACAACCAGAGCCAGACTGTCCCCATCCCTAGAAGTGGGCAGTGAACAGGTTGGGGGAGAGGCCAGCATGCCACACCCACAGGGAGAAAGACTAGAAGGGAGGAAGAGGAAGACAGCTGGTCCAGCCCCCACACTGACACATGATGCTCAGAGGACTACACCCCCCTGGGAATCTAATGGGTCACAGAAAGAACTGGGAAAACAGCAACAAGGTGTGTCACACTGTCTCCCTACTGAAGCAGACAGTGACACAGGACATTTCAGGGATCACATCGTGGGAAAGCATTGCGGACTGACCCCACGAAAACAAACCAAATCAAGAAGGGAGCACTCCTGGCTAGAGTCGGGAAGAGAGATTGACGAGTCCGACGGTTCCTGGGGGGCACGGGCGAGGGGTGGGGGGAAGGGAGTGTGGACAGGCTCACGGAAAGGGGGGAACAAGTGGTCCGGAATCGGTGGAAAGGAGGGTGTGGGAGGCCTGGTAGGCATTAAGCAAGGACAATGTAACTGAGAGGAAGTACTGAAACTCCAATGAAGGAGGAACATGATGGAGAACATGATGGAGAATATGAAGGAGGAACAGGAGGGAGATGGAAGGAAATAGAGGAACGAAATAGAAGGCAAAGGGCACTTGCAGAGGTCTAAACGGAGGCATGTGCATACATAAATATAATTATCTATTACAAGGAGGGACTAAATTTAAAAATATATTCATAGGTTAAGTACGAGGGTAGCAAGTGGACCTTGGACCCTCCTCCAGGTGCTCCCTCAATGCAAGAACACTTTGTTCTATGAATCTGGTATTCTGTGATGCTCACTGACCCAATGTGATCACTGAAGCAAAATGGGTGCATAAACAAATGTGGTGAAGAAAGCTGATGGTGCCCAGCTATCAAAGGATATATCTTCTGGGGTCTTAACAGCCTAAAGACAAACAAAAGACCATCTACCTGAGAAGTGGCCACACCCACACAGAAGAAGCACACCAATCAGTGTGCCCACATGGTGTTGAAAGGATTAGGTAGCAGGCATCAAACAGGGGTAAAACATATCATTGTGTGTTCACCTCCCCAAGGCACCCACTGAGGACATGTGGGAGCATGAACAAGAGTAGTAAAGAAAGTTGAAGGTGCCCAGCTATCAAAAGATACAGCGTCTGGGGTCTTAAAGACTGAACAAACAGCCATCTAGCTCAGAAGCAACAAAGCCCACCATAAAAGAAGCACACTTGCCTGTGCGATCTTGAGGTGCTGAAACAATCAGGTACCAGGCATCAAAGAACAAAAATCAAAACCAATGGATCAATTGATTCCCGATACGATACAAATGGATACAGAGGCAAAGGGAGTGGAAGAAACAGATGGTGCCCAGCTACCAAATGATAAAGTGTCTGGAGTCTCAAAATCTTGAAGATAAATGAGCGGCCATTCAGCACAGAAACAGCAGAGCCCACATGGAAGAAGTACACCAGCCTGTGTGATCAAGAGGGACTCAAGGGAGCAGGTATCAAGCATCAAGAACAAGAAACACAGCATCATGAATGAGGGGGAAAGCAGGGTGGGGACCTAAGGCCCACTAGTGGAAAATTGGTCACCTCCTTACAGGGGAGTTATGGGGAGGAGACCGGCCAGTCAAGGTGCAGCGAGGCCGTGATGAAACATACAGCTTTCCTCTAGTTCCTGAAGACTTCCTCCTCCCAACTACCATGGTCCCAACTCTACCTTACAAATCCAGCTGGACTGGAGAGGGTACACTGGTAGAGAGGGGAGCTGAAGATATGGGGAACCCAGGACAGAAGAGCCCCTCGGGTCCACTGCTGAGTTTGAAGCTACTGGATAGGTGGAGAGAAGGTGGGGTAGAGAGATGGAACCAACTGCAGGGATCTACACATAAAAGGAGGACAAACATCAAAGGAGTGGACAGTGTAAGATAAGAACAATAATAATTTGTGAAGTGTTGAGGCTTGTTGGGGGAGGGAGAGCAGGGACAGAGGGGAAAGGATGGGAGGCTGATATCAAGGGCTTGAGTGGAAAAGCGGATATTTGGAGAACGATAACAGCAGCAGACATGGGAACGTGCTTGGCACAGCATATGTATTTATGTATTGTGAAAAATGATGCATGAGCCCCCAATAAAATGATTTAAAAAAATAAAAGAGAGAGAGGAGAGAGAACAGCAGCACCAAGAGGCGGAGCCTAGCCCTGGGAGGGAGGGAGGTCTGCAGGCAGGCTCTTCCTGGGGACTGACCAACTGAACTGCCACCTGGCTGAAGTTAACCGTGGAGTGTGTGCCCGTGGACGTGGGCCAGCATGCGAAAAGAATGTCCTAACATTGTCAGAGCAGGTCAGAGATGGAGGGGCTGAAGGGCAGAGGACAGTGAGAGGTCCACTGTGGGCATGGCTGGGAAGAGGCTGTCCAGATCAGAGAAGGGTATCTGGAACACTTCGAATCCTGAATTGTGACCTGCTAACTTTCCTCATTAAGCCCCTCATTGCAGACATGGCTGAAGAGTCCTATACATGCTTTGTGATGGATTCTCAACCCAACAGAGGCGTGGAGAGTGTGGGGAGGGGGGACAGGGTCCTTTCTCTCAGGCCTTGTTTGCTGTGCTGTCTTCAGAATCATATGGCCTGGTTAGTAATAGTGCGAAAGGTACCCATGTATAATCCACCAGCAGTGAGTTCTTCCCTGTGTCCCTGAGGTCACCAGACCCTGGACAGGCTGTCCATTCTCACCCAGTGGCCATGCGCCCTGCTCATCCTGATGATGTAGGGTCAACTTTGACTAGCTGCTCCCCCTCATGCAGTGGCCATGCGCTCTACCGAGGCTCATTACAGGCCATCATCACCTCTAGCCCAACTGAGAAGAAGGGAGTTGCAGCTGAGAAGCGCTCAGTTTGGGGAGGGAGTGTTGGAGCACTTGCTGACATGCAGACAGAACCATTTGTGAGTGAAGGCTCTCATTGCCATTGAGCTGATTCTGACTCTTGGGGACCCTAGAGAACAAGCTGCCCCCATGGCTTTTCAAGGCTATAAATCTTTAAAGGAGCAGAAAGCCTCCTCTTCCTCCTGCTGGGTGGCTGGTGGTCTCGAACTGTGGACCTTGAGTTTAGCAGCCCAAGGCCTAACCCACAGCACCACCAGGGCTCTCAGAGCAAGACCACATGAAAGTCCATCCAGAGAGAAAACCCTCTTGACTTGGCGACGGTTTCAAAAACAAGATGAAAACTGGGAAGAAAATGTTTCCCTTTCATGTACAGAATAGTAAAAGCAAAACAAAAAATGCTTTCCTTCTTAAAAATGTAATGCTTTAAAAAAAACATCCTCTATGTCATTTTAAAAATTTTGACCTAACCCTAAAATACATTTTCTTTTTGACTTGGCAATGTATTGGATTATCTTTTTAATATTCTCAAATGAAACTGTAAATACTGAATATTAATTGTTCCTTTTCTATTGTTCTCATTAAAATCCAATAACTATAACTGCAAATTAATCTGGGTATTTAATTTCTAGAGAAATTAGCAGTTTCAAGAGTTGTACATTAAGCTTATAGTTCTCATGAGGAACTCTGATTGGAATATTGCCTAAAATCTAATTTTCATGCAAACAATGGCTCCTGCCCTACAAGAAAAGGTTTTGAGAGTAGATGCAATTATCACCCGCCTCATTGTGAATGATACATATTTATAGAGTATCTATTATGAGCAGGGACCTTTGTGGAAACAAACATTCCAATAGCTACTCCTTGAAGCTTGTGGTGTGTCTGGGCCACTCTCTCTGACTGTGAAACCAGAAACCAGTCATCAAGTACAGGTCAGCATGGAGAAGGGGTGGGGCTTGGGTTTTAGCTTCATTTGAAGTCTCTTAAATTCTGTATCTTTAAAAAATGTGGAGTTTTCTATGACTTTTTTTGGCCAAATGGTGCAGTAAGATTCTTCATAAATGTAATGTCTTTCCTTGTTTTTTTTTTACCCCTAGACATCATAGAAAAACAGACGGTAAAGCAAAACACCAAAAATGTACACAAAGGCTGTATCTTTCAACAAAGTCGCCACTTTGCAATACAATAAATATTTAGACTTCTTAAAATCCCATGTTTTGAGAGATTCTTTTTAAATCACCATTCATGTCACAGGTTAATTTCCAAATGCTGCATAAGAATTGGGAACAAGGGCTGAGCCCCGGTGGCGTAGTTGTTGAGTGCGGGAGTGCGGCCCACAGGTTTGACGGTTCAAATCCAGCGGCAACTCTCCAGGAGCAAGACTGGGTAGCTCCCATGACCACCAGAGGGCAGTGATGCTCCCCCCCCCAAAAAAAAAAACTGGGAACAATTATGTGTTGAGCTGCTGACCTCAAGGCTGTCAATTCAAAACCACCCACAGCTTCACAGGAGGAAGAGGAGGTTTACCGTCTCTTATACCCTGCCCTATAGGGTCACCACAGACCTGATAGCAGTGGGTTTGAGAGACATTCTCATGGGTCAGAGTTGAATCCCTCAGTATAAACTGGGAAATCAGGGTGGTTTAGGGATGTACGATAATCTCACCCTCATTGCTGAGGAGGGTGTGGAAGCCAGGCTGACGACGAAGGCGTCATGTCATCTGAGACTTACACCACCCTCTCCTTCTTCCTCCTACATTCTGCACTGGTTTGGGGGGAGGTTAAACCAATTCTTCTGTTAACTCACTCAACAGAGGTCACAGAGGCCACCTTGGCACTGCTGTGTCCTGCCTCTGCCAGCACTGGGCTCCTAGGTTTGGTCATCACGGCTGGCCCTCAAAAGGACTGGGGCCTGCTGACTGGGCTAAGGAATCTGAGACTCAGAGAAGACGATGGTCAATGAATGTGGGTGCCTGGGCCTGTGCCCAACCTCGTGGCCGCCAGGCCACAGCCATCTGTCTCAGCCCTATGGGCAAAGGAGAAGCCACAGCACCAGAGTCTAGAGAGCTGCTGGGGAGATGAGTTCTGCTGCTCTGGTGGTGGCAAGAGGGAGAGGAGGTGGGGGCAAATGTGCCCCAGACTTGACCTGCCTCCAGTGCCTGAGTAAAGAGGAGGGATAGCAGCAACCTCCCTCGCTCCTTCCTCTCAGAGGGGCTCACTCACAAGCCATCCCAGTCGCCTCTGAGCCTCAGTGGTGGCTCTAGTTGATGGGGGCAGTGCACTGGGAGGCCACGCAGAGTCTCTGCGGGTGCGGGGAGAAAAGCCGGGTTACCACCGCGCAGAGGAGCTGGGAGTGGATCCTCACTGTGTACAGGACCGAAAAAACCAGATCGCAAGAGCGTTGATAGAGAGGAACAGGCTCAAACCCAATTTTTTCCAACCACAGAGATCATTTGTAGCTTAAGGACTTTGATAGGATCACCTACTTTTAATATGCCACCAAGGAATTTATGAAGCTTGAATAAAAATGAATGACATTTTTCAAATTATGTATTATGATTGGGAAGAGCTGCAAAAGGAAGACCAGGCTGCTGAGCAGATGCGCATTCACAGCAGGAAGTCTCTGAGGTCATGCAGATTCGATGCGCTGCGTGGGGGGGGGGGGGGGCCAACCTCCCGCCTGTGCTCCTGCTCTCCCTGCGTCAGAAGTGCTGGGTGGGCTTTCTGGTTACCAGTCTCTATCAGGAACACAGCTCTTCACATCCACGGGGGTCCACGGAGCTGGGTGGTGGAGAAGACACGAGGGAAATCAGAATGTGCAGTTAAATTCCAATTTCATGGGAAACATTCGTTCCATTGCACCACCAGCAGCCCTCTCTGCAGGCCATGCCCGAGAGCCCGAGCTCGGGCCCCTTGGCTTCTCCCATCTCCTGGATGCCACCCAGAAACTCTTGCTGCAAAGCCGGCCCACGAGAACCACCAACAGTGACTTTCTCGTAACCTGTATCTTAGATTGGGCCCTCTAAAGAAGGAAAATCATTTCAAACTGGCTGATTCACAGACTCCATCTTTTTTTTTTTTTTTTTGTGGGCATCACTGCCTCTGGTGGTCGTGAGCGCTACCCAGTGCTGCTCCTGAGAGCTGCCGCTGGATTTGAACTGCCAAGCCCACAGGCCACAGTCCCGCACTCAACCACTCATGCCACCAGGGCTCAGCCCCACAGACTCCATCTTTATGGGAGCAGGAAACCTCACCCGTCCCCCACAGAGCTGCCGGTGAGCTTGAACTGCTGCCCTTGGGTTTAGAAGCTAACCACCATCTATCTATGCAGACAGACCTGCATATATTCTCTCATCCACCTTGTCTCTAATTTGGATCAATCGATATACCCTTATCCCTGGGATGGTCGACACCATCTCCTTTCTCCCTCCTTCCCTTCTCCCATGGCCCACACCCCAGAACCATCAGTCCCATCATTTTCACCTCCAGACTGTTCATCCAGCCTATCTTATTTAGATAGACCTGCAAAGGTAACAATACATACCCCAAAAAGGCTTCCTAAAATGAAGCAACCAAAGAAAATAAAGTAATGATAACAACAACAACAACAAAAACCCAATGTCATATATATATACATATATAATAACTATATAAAAACATGTAAATAATTCAAGGTCTATTTATTGACCTCCAGGAGTGTCCCCTGGTTGAGTCAGATGGGGTGCCACTCCCTGATCCCAAGGTTTATCGTGGTCATTCCATCTGTGTCTATCTGTGTGTACATGGATAGATATATACATCTAAGGGGATGTAGATGATGTTGAAGATGATGATAGATGATAGACAGATGATAGACAGAGATTTGTCTTAAGGAAATGCTCACATCCAAGGAGCCTGTGAAAGTCACAGTTAAAGAGGCTGACATGTTCGTGTCTGTGGATGAGGTGTCTGCTGGAAGCTTCTCCTGACTCATGTAACAATTTGTGGGCTCAGCCGTTGTGAGGGTCAATGAATGTGGGTGCCTGTGCACAGACGCAAAGGACTCCTCAGCAGGTAGGGAAAGGGCAAGCTGTTAGCTTGAGTCCAAAGAACCAGAGATCAGGAAGCCCCATGCAGAGTCCACATCCAACCCAAGCCAAGCCAGCTGCCCAGGCATCCATATAAATGGAAAGGAGCCACCATCCTACGAAAATCCCTTTCAATCAATTGACTGTTTTAAAGCAAATCTCATCCTGGAGAGAATCTCATCATGTAAGACCTCATCATGAGGGATGACTACATTTTAGTTGCCAAGCCCACTGAAATTCCTGGCTCAATCAAGTTGATGCCCAACCTTAACTCTCATACCTTGTGAAAGTGAAAAGCAGCAACTTAACACCACGCCTTTCTAATTTAAATGACTGGAAACGTGCATATGTCAATGTTTCCATCCACAGAGTGCGGGGAAAGACAATCCAAACACACCCTATCCGCCCTTTGGAAGAATTAAAGAGTAAAAACTACCTGGGGGCAAAGTGGTGACTGCTCTTATCCAGCAGCCTTTGATTGACTACACCAGCTCCCTGCTATCTTCATGGTTTGTTTCCTGCTCTATGGACGCACTTTAATTTATTAACCTGAAGAAGACCAGGGAGGTGGAGTAAACTGCTGCCCACACCTGCAGAGATGGTGGCTATGGTTAACTACCTCCCAAACAACGACTGATTGTGAATCCTTGTCCCAGGCAGGGGTGGACCTGCAGAATTGTAAGGTCCTCAGAGAGAAGATGCCTGGAGAACACCCACTGATTCCGATGAGACCCTGACGTAGTGCCCTCTAAAAGGAGGGGTGCTGGAAATAAACCATTCCTCACAAGGCTGAATCACTGACTCAACCTATCTGAACTGTTCTTTTTTTAGGGTGATGCCCTGAGAATATCTTAGAGGCAAGTAAACTCACCAGGGGGAAGATGACACCTTCCTGGTACCTAAAATGTCCTCACAAGTTTGAGCACATCGTGTCCTACACACGATCAGAAATAGCCCAGCACAAAAGAGGGTAGACACTAATGAAAAACCAAGACTAAATAAAGCAGCAGAAACTAATTCTCAGTTGTTGTACACATTACATTTATATGATAAAGCCAATGATGCACAGCTGGAAAAGGAAGGAAGAAGAAAATGAAACAGAAGGAAATATTCAGCTGGAAGTTAGAGGGATGAAAAAAGATAACTTGGTAACTTCAGAATACCATTTCTGTCTGCACTGACTGATTACTTAACCAACGTGATGAGGTGGTGCTTCATGCGAGATGTCTAAACAAATTGCAAAGGGCTGAACTCTTTTTTGTGGGAGGGGAATCACTTCCCTCTGCAGTCATGGGAACTAACCAGTCTTGCTCCTGGAGAGCTGCCACTGAATTTGAACCACTAAGCCTGTGGGCCACAGCCCTGCACTCAACCACTACACCACCAGGCCTCAGCCCAAGGACTGAACTCTTTCAGCCTTTTCAGAATATATTTTCTCACATAGTGAAATTAGATAAAGAACATGATAAGTAAAAAGTCTTCTGTGCTTAGAAAAGAAGCAATATGCTTTTAAATAACCCAAATATAAAAGAAGAAATCACCAAATATTTGAAATCAAAGTATAATGAATATTGTGTGTACGTGTATGTTATATTTGTGTATAGTATGTATGTATGTATATGTAAAACTTCTGTAATGCAGGTAAAGTTATATTTACCAAAAAATGTATAACATTGAATTCCATTTATTTGAAAATAAGAATGACTGGAAATTCTTTATTCAAGTATCTATACAAAGATGTTCAGAACCCCTAGTGGCATAATTGGTTAAGTGTTGCACTGCCAACCATGAGGTGGGCACTTTAAATCAATCAGCCACTCTACTGGAGAAGGGTGAAACTTCCATAAGGATTTCAATCTTGCAATTACAAAAGAGTGGTTCTTCTCGGTCCTACAGAATTGCTATAAATCAGATTCCACTCATGGGCAGTGGTGTTTGGGGCTTTACTGAGATGTTTAAAACAACAAAATAAAAGCAGCTACTTAACTCTAAAAAAAGTGGAAGGAACAAGCTAATAAAGATCTAATGTTAATTTTTTAAAGTAGGCCAACATTTGGTTGACAAGATTAAGGTAGCTGAAAGTTGGTTCTCTGAGAAGAGTAAAATTGGCATACCTCGGCTGAGCCCTGGTGGTGTAGTGGTTGTGTGTGGGACTGGGGCCCACTGGGATAGAGGTTCAATTCCAGCTCATGGGAGCAAAGGCTGAGCCTCCTACTCCCACCACCAGAGGGCAGTGATGCCTAAAAATAAAAAATAAAAAAAATTGGCATACTTCTGGTAAGATTGATGGCAAAGCAGGTGGCCGTCAAGAAGAGTTGATAATGAAAGAGGAGCTGGAGATGGCTCCACTCCACTGAGGAGGGAGGAGCCGTCTAAATAAAGAGATGTATGCTCTCAGCTGAAGAACAGGCAGATTGTCTCAATGGAAGCGTGAGCGTGAGCTGAGAACCTGAATAGGAGTTTGGATAAGAACTCTAAACTGAAGAGGAGTGAGCCATCCAATCTGGCGAGGAACGAAAAGTCCTACCAAGTAGGAGAGGCACACTCGAGATAAGCTGAAGAACAGGGAGATCGTCTCAGTGGAAGTGTGAGCTATGAGCCTGAATGGAAGGGAAAGAACGGATGATCAATGCAAAATGATTCATGTTCTGGATATATAAATAGTCATAAAGCATACTTCCTACTACTGTGTAATAAAACAGAAATGTTCACCTGTGTTAACCTCCAGGAAAACAAAGAGAGAAAGAAGAAGGGACAATATCTGGAGGACAAACCACAAGTGACAGGCCGAGTAGCAGTGGAAAAGGTCCAGCCAGCTGATGCAGCACCGGAAGCACTCACTAGTCTATGTTGAGGGAGTTGGAAGACAGCAACCCTGGCCCCAACCTGGAGCAGATCCATATAAGGCAAGCCAACAGACTGTGGAAGTCACTGTACAATACCATCTTTTCATGTCACCTGTATAAAAGGGGTCCAGAAGCCCATCAACAGAGAGTTGCCAGACAATCGAGTCCAATTCAGAAGTTGACTGGGAACAAAGGATGTGATGACTGAAGGAGATGGGTTTTGGCTGAAAGCAGAGAATCCCAGGAAGATTTATGAGCTATGAAAAATCATTCAACTTGTGGATCAAAAAAATTATGGATAAAATTGTGAGGCATGGAAATTCCAGAAGACTTCAATCACGTACACAAACCAAGAGACAGTCATCTGAGCAGAACAAGGGGATAGGGCATGTTAACATCAAGAAAGGTGTGCCTCGGGCTTGTATCCTCTCACCATGCTTTCTCTACTGTGTGCAGCATCAAGGGTGGAAGGAGGCTTAGTAACAGCCTGCAGTGTGCAGATGCCACCACCTTGCTTGCTGAAAGTGAGGAGGCTTGAGACACTTGCTGATGAACTTCCAGGGTTGCAGACTTCAGTGTGGACCGCAACTCAAAGTAAAGAAAGCAAGCATTCACAACTGAACCTAATGGTAACATCATGATAAATGGAGAAAAGACCAAAGTCTTGCTTGGATCCATAAAATGCCCACACAAGCAGCAGTCAAAATATCAATTGGCATATCACATTGGGAAATTCTACTGCAAAGGATCCTGTAAAGAATCTTTTAAAAAAGAATTTTAAAAAAATTTAAAAAAGGAAATAAAAAGATGTAACTTTGACAACCAATGTTCACTTGCCCCAAGCCAGGATATTTTCGATTTTTTTTATATAGGGATACAAACTGGATGGGACTATGGAAGGATAAAGGAGAATTGATTCTTGAATCATGGTGTCGACAAAGGACTCACAGTACCATGGACTGCCTAATAGAGAGAAGCACCGCTGGAATTCCCCTCTAAAGCCAGGATGGCAAAACGTTGTCCTATACATGTTATCAGAAGGCGCCAGTCCCTGCAGAAAGACACCTTACTTGGTACTGCAGGAGATCAGAAAGACAGGCAATCTACTCAGCAAGACTGATTGACCTGGTGGTGCTAACAGTGGAATTAAGCATCAAAGATTACGAGGATGGCGTAGAACTGTGGAGTACTTGGTTCTGTTGTACATAGGATGTACACATTTGATGCCATCTACACAGCACCATATAAACGAAGAAGCTACTCCATCCGGGGAACATGCCTGCCCAGTAGAGCAGTGACCAGCCAGGACCAGAGGCCTCACAGACAATGCCCTTGGAGTGGGGGTGGGGAGATGGGAAGAGACATTGTCCATCCAGCCCAGCATCTGAATGTAAGGGCACAAGAAACGGGATCAGGTACCTGGGGAAGCCACTTCCCCAACCAACGCTGTCCACAGTGGAGCTCAAACCCCAGGGAGAGGCCTCTTCTCCCTCCCAGGGAGACTGCGCAACATCAAGACAATTGAATTATTGAAAGAACAAACTGATAATCTGTCTTTACCCTACCACCTCTGCTCCAGGGAGGGCCACTCACCTTTCCAGGAAGCAGTCGACGGACCTACTTACCCATGAGAGGAGGTTAGTGTGTTGTTGTGTGTAGACACAGCCTGCCAATGGAGCGAGGTTAAGAATCTCTGTATCAGGAGAAAATTCACTTATAGACCCTGACGAATTTTGTGAGAAGTAACATGGAAATTGTTATTGTAATACCTCACCTGTTTTATCTATGAACCATGCATAAAGAATTAAGTCAATGCAACTTTACATTTCAGGTAGTACTTTGAGAATTATTTATTGATGGAGATTAAGAGCTGGTCGTGTACTTACATAGACCTCATTTTGCTTCAGGAATAATTATGTGGACTGTTCCCCAAGATTTCTATAAAAATGAAGTTTATGTAAATGTTAATTGAATTTACAACTTTTATTTTAGCAAAAACTCCTTGAATAAGCATTTTTATGTGAATATTTACTTGGGTGGAGAAATAATAGCTCTTATTTAATTACACCTGTGTTGATTAGATTCTTTTGCCTGTGACATTTTAAGTTATGAATAATTTCAAACCCAACAGATGTTTATAAAAGGAAACAAGTTATACTCTAAAAGCAAGTTACTGCCTGAAAGTCAACTTAACTGTAGTATTAAATGCATTTGGATTATCATCAGTTGAAAGATGTGCTAGTTTATTAACTTAATCTCTGAGAATTCGGCCCATTTAAAATAGAATATTTTCAAAGAACAGAATATTTTCATACAAATATAAGATACTCCACCCAGGCACATATCATGTGTCTAATAGCATATGAACTTGCAAACACATTACTTAATTTTTTCAATGATTTTATTGGGGATTCTTACAGCTCTTATAACATTTCATACATCATTTGTATGAAGTATATTTGTACACATGCTGCCATCTTCATTTTCAGATATTTTCTACTTGAGCCCTTGGTATAAGCTCATCTTCCCCCCCCCTTTTAAATAGATCATTTTTGGGGGACAGAGTACTTATTTTTATAAAGATAGAAGGTAGACGCACCCTTGGGTGTTTTCCCCTATAAAGAGATCACGTGATGCTCGCGGCTTCAATCCCACTGGCTCAAACAGCGTTGTGTCTTAAGGCAGGTGCTGGTCTTCATTCAAGTCTGACACGAAAGACCAGTTGGCTCACATTGGTGAGCAAGTAATATTTGCTGAATGAACAAATGAAAGAACTTGTGGCCTTTAATGAAACCCTTAGCAACTCTATTACATAGGAACTCGTTTTGCAGACTCATGCTCCTGGAAAAAGATCAAATGTATGAACCTTGTGTGAACAATGTAATCAGTATACAGCCATTCACTGGGCCCCTCGGGGCCAGCGTCAGTCTTTTGCGTCACAGCCCTCAACCCTCCACCCTTGTGACGAGGTGTAGGGAGGTTCTTCACCTCCTTCTTCTCTGAATCTTCTCTCTTCTTCCTGCTGCTTCTCTCCCCGCTTCTGTCTGACAAACTCTGTGGAACTGGGACTTACAAACACAAACTCATGCAATGGCCCAGCTTGGTCCTCTCGCAGGAGAACTGGCAAGCTCCCTTTTGGCAAGACCCGGGCACTGATTTGCATGGGAGACACAAATCGTCTAATTTGGGTAGGCTAATGACCAGTCCTTGAGGGGGTGGGGGTGGGATGGTGGGGGCATACTAATCAGAAGTAGGCTGCAACTCGGGCCGGCAAACAGTATCCAGCGGGCTTGTTCACAGTTTACCCAGGAAGCGCCGGTCAACCTGGCAGAAGTAACAGACCCTCGGGGATAGAGTGCTGGGACCACAAGCCAAGACTTCCAGGACGTTTCTCTTGAGCTGGTTTCCCAAAGAACCAAGGCACAAAGCCTCCTCGGGGAGCTTGTTCCCCAGTTGTGTGATGCATCAGGCGAACGCCCAGCATTGCCGGGTGGTTGTCTCCACAACCCCGTTGACCCTGCAGGCTTCCACCACACCTGGGCAATTCTGACACGGTTTCCTACTGAAGCTCGCCAGTTGTAACTATGAGGATCACACACACACACACACACACACACACACACCCTCTCTGTTTTCTGGAAGACATCATCTACATATCCCAGTAGTGATCCGAACTCTCTCACTCCATGAAGCAAAAAGTAGAAACAGGAGGGGGCTAGGCAGACTAGATTATACATGGGCTCAGATAGAGCTTTATAGAAAATCAAACATTTGTACAATAAATGTGACTCTGGAATATCTATTCTTGTATAGGTCAAATGTAGGCTCAAAAGTAACTTCAATAATTAGAATGATACTGTAATAATCTCTATAGAATTGTTTGTATAAAAAGTCTATTTGTATGTACTAATACTATCTACACGGTTGATAGAGATCACACACTGACATGGACATTGGCAGTACGTGGAACTAGAGGATGGCTACAGCAGATCAGGAAATGAAGATGATCGTGCCATGACACACTGCCCAATCACCTTGTGTAACTCTCAAACCTCGGAGATTCACGAGCCAGGCAAGCTGATGTGCTACCTTAATCACTACAGCAGTGTGGCTCTCAGTTAGTTATTCCAGACCTTTGTCTTCATAAGTAAAATAGGTAGCTGAATTTTTACTCCAGCTATAGTGTGATGATAATGAGACAGTTAATAAATGAGAAGTAGGTTTTTATTAAAATTGATGTCTAAGTTGTATTCATGTATATATTTAATATAAAATATAAATATTGTGTTAGGCCAGGTTGAGTAGAGAAACAAATCCAGTTACGCTCATATATGTGCAAGAAAAAGCTTTATGTCGAGAAGCCCTTACATCTAGCCCAGGCCAGAGCACGTCCCTAAGTCGGACTAGTCCATCAGCCCCTCCTCAGACTTGCGTTGCCACGTGCCGTGATGCAGAATGCGGGGAGCTCACAGGCTGGCGGGGGCAGAGTTTGTGGACCGGACGGCGGTGGCTCCATC